>JUFY01034462.1:103827-128551 GCA_001855655.1 Leptopilina clavipes
AATCAAGCAAAAACTTTCCTAAACATAACCTATAATTTGTTGCCACGTTAGGTTCCTTTCACCGTAGAGCGTCACTTTATAATCATTTTGTGCGCATAAAATAATCTGCATAATTTTAAAAACGATTTATTGAAAAACATTTTTAATACGTATGTATAATGATAGATAAATATTAAATAATTATACTTACAAGTTACAAGTCACTGTCAAACAATTGAAAAGCCGCTAGACCACTAGATTTTTATATAGAACCTACTAGAACATACACACCCAATGTATGAATGTGTATACTTGAAAGGGGTCATTAGCCCAATGACAAGTGACAAAAATATGTAAATAAATCATACACGTATCACGAGAACAAGTTGGCTTGTTTGGTAATTTGTTATCGTTCAGGGTTACGATAATTGCACATTTCAGTCATCTGCCACTTAAAACTTAATTAATATACTTTATGATACTTTAGTTACTGCATAACAGAGAGAACGTAAGGATGTGTATTTTGCTACGAACAATTTGAAATGTCCATCAAAATATACATTTAGAGGTTATATATCAAAGTATATTGTATATATATATTAAAAGTATTAATATATAATAGTAAAAAATGAAGAGACAGTTTCGTTTTATACTTTTACTTGAGACATTTTTATTATTTTTATTAACCGGAAAATATGTGAATGCATTTGCTATTGGCCAAACAGATGAGTCTGAAAATCAGGGACTGTATAACTCAAGTGATCATGTGGTTATTCTCAATGTAACTAATTTTAAATCACATATTTATAATAGCAAATCCAGCTGGATGGTTGAATTTTACAGTAGCTGGTGCGGACATTGTATAAGATTCGCTCCAATTTGGAAAACATTTGCTAGTAATATTGTCTGTAAGTATTTGTAAATTATAAAAATACTTGAAATTTTTTGAGATGTGTAAGAATGTTCAATTTTTCAATTAATTTATTAATTACAGCTTGGAGTACTGTAGTTCAATTAGCAGTTCTAGACTGTGCTAATGACGATAACACTCCAATTTGTCGAGAATATGAAGTTATGCACTATCCAACGATAAAGTTTTTTTCTGTAAATTCAAAACCTGGAACATTGGGATTAGAAATAAAGAAAGGAAATGACGCAACAAGTTTACAAAATGTATTAATTAAACAATTAGAAATAGAGCAACAGGAAGGTCGTGGTTCTTCATGGCCCAATATCGTTCCTTACAGGTAAAAAAATCTGTCAAAAGTTGAAATTTCTAGAAATTTGTCTACAAAATTAAAAGAAAGTTATATTATTCACATGAGTATTTTATTTTTACAGAAAAAATGAACTCGAGAGTATTTGGAAAGCTGTCACAAGCGATGTAAAATATTGCTTTTTGATATTCGAAGCGCCAGATTCTTATGTAGGAACCAGTGTGATTTTAGATTTTCAAAACCAGTCAGAAATTCACATACGAAGAGTAACATCCGAAAATGAATTACTCTGTGTAACGGCTAGAGTCACTAAATTTCCAAGCTTAATTCTTCTTCAGCGAGATGGGACTCAAAAGTCTGTGAGTATAAAAGATCCCTCGAGGGAAGGAGTACAAGAAACGATAAAAGATTACATGCAGACTCTTGGAATTCATATTGAAATATCAAAAACTATGGAAGAAAATTTAAAACCAATTCCAGAAGTTAATACTCCTCAAAATTCAATTCAACAAATTGGAGATGTTGCATTTCAGATTGATTTAGAAAAAGCCTTACGCTACTCTATTGTTCATGAAATTCCCTTGACGAAGAATATCGAAGGAGAAAAAATGAACGCTTTGAAGGCTTATTTATATATTTTAAAACATTATTTTCCAATGCGAAACAATGGAGCAACTTATTTATCGTCTCTTCACAAAATGATAAAAGACACAAATGAGATAACGGGTAAAAGTTTTCGTAATTTTGTCACTGAAACTGAAAAAGAAATAACTTCAGTTTATTCTGGAAATCTAGAATGGATTGGTTGTCGGGGAAGTAAAAACGTTTATAGAGGATATCCTTGTGGTTTATGGACAATGTTTCATATGTTAACTGTTAATTATGCAAACAATAATTTCGACGAAGTGGAATATGATCCTGCAAAAGTTTTACGAGTAATGCACGGATATGTTAAAAATTTCTTCGGTTGTGCTGAATGCTCGCAACATTTCCTTGAAATGGCCAACAGAAGTAAAATATTCGACGTTAAAAGTGAAGATGAAAGTATTATTTGGCTCTGGAGAGCTCATAATGAGGTCAATCAAAGATTAGCTGGCGATTCGAGTGAAGATCCTGAACATAAAAAAATTCAATATCCTTCAAAGAATGATTGTCCTACGTGTAGAGATGAAAATAATAATTGGATTGAGAACGAGGTACTGTTGTATTTAAAGAAAAAATATCAATATAATCAATTAAATCTCTACGGGACTATTTTAAATTTAAGTAATGAAAATGAAAGTGATAACAAACTAATAAGCAACAAGTTAATGGCTAGCAGTGCTGTAAGTAATCGACGACTTGGCTGGGATTTTAATATTTTTGACATTAGCATTTGTGTTGTTTTGTACGTTATGTCTGCATCGATTCTCATCCTTGTCTGTATAAAATTCGCATCGAGAAGGAGTCATAAAAAGAAAAATTACGTATATTCTCTCTTCGGTAGAGTTTAAGTATGATTTCTTTTTAACTAGCTAAAAATTTATATTTATATTTTTTTTTATTCAGAAATTGTAAGATTTTTTAGAGAGATCATTTAGAGAAATTAAGTCTATCCAATTTTAAAGAACTTAGGAATTTTCTTTACTTTTATATTACTTATACAATCACAATTCTTCCTTTTTGAAAAATAATTTATAAATTATTGTAAATATGATTTAATATGTATATATTGTATACGCTTTTGTAGTTATACCTTAATTGATTGTAAATATCAATTATAACAAAAGTATTTTTTAGTTTATTTGATTAAACAATTTATAAATATATTACAAAATTTACATAAATATGTAATAAAAATATGTTTAGTCTAAGACTGAAAATTTCTTTATACAATTAAATTCAATAAATAATTCTTTTAGATTATTAAAAAAGTAAATTATTTAAAAATTGCGCCGTATGAAAGTAATTTTTTTAAGACCTGCGCATAAAATGGAATTTTCTCAAACAGTATCGAACTTTCCGTTCTAGGAACCCGCGTTACAATTTACAAATAGTTTGTTTTCCCTTGCGTCGTTAGACTTTCCAATTTACTATTGTTCTATTAAAATTTATCAAAGGTACATGAATTTGTTGTAAATAATTGTTTAGATGTCTAGTATAAAAAGTTTTTTATTTTTCCAATAATTTTCGTACTTTAAAAATGGCAAACATCAAACTTCGTACTAAAGTCGCTGTGGTTTGATTTGATTGAAATGTTTTTATTTATAAAACAAATAAGATCGTGGTGTTAATGTTTAACATCGTCAAATTTTTATATTAATTATCCATCGTAATAAATTGGAGAAAAAAAAACTGAAATTGATTCAAGTAAGTAAGATTATATTGTTACGACATTCACATAAGTAATTTTAGGTTAACTTTGTAAAACGACGTGGCTGATTGTAAATTTCGATAATTGTTTAATCTTAGTCGTTAAAATAGTAGTTAATTAGGATTCGTGAACTATTATTTATTGTAGTGCCAAGAGAAATTGCACTTCTTTCATTTCTATTTTTTTCTTTTTTTTGGAAAAGAAATGTCGACGGGTTTCCTGCTTTCGAAAAAATAGATTATAATTTAGAATAGATCAAACTCACGTCTCGGAACTCTGTTTTTAGGACTTTCCTCGAAAATGATCGAAAAAGTTGCGCAATTATCTCAGTTCAAACGCATTCTGAGGGATTTTCCTCAGGGTATGAAGTATTGCTTTGCTTACGGGTCTGGAGCATTTAAACAAACAAGCGAACCTTCTAGTAATATGTTGGATTTGATATTTGTTGTTCGTAATCCAAATCGATGGCATGGAGAAAATCTTCGACGAAATCCAACTCATTATGCTCAACCTTTACGACTTTTGGGCAATAAGGCAATTACTCGACTTCAAGAAACTTGGGGTGCTAATGTCTACTATAATACTCTAGTCAAAACGGCCGAAGGTCGAATAATTAAATACGGAGTAATTTCGGAAATGTCCTTGGTGGAAGATTTATTGGATTGGAATTTTCTTTACTTGGCAGGAAGATTGCACAAACCAGTTCTAACACTTATTGAGGCAGAAGAAAGTTCCGATTTGCATACGGCTGTTGTGCAAAATTTACACTCGGCAGTTCATGCTGCATTACTTTTACTTCCTGAGCACTTTACTGAAGTTGAATTTTATAAAATAGTTGTCGGTTTATCTTATAATGGTGATTTTCGTATGACTTTTGGGGAAGATAGAAACAAAATAAAAAATATAGTAGTGCCACAATTAAATAATTTTAGGGAACTTTATTCTCCGATATTAAGGTTTTTCGATAAGTATGTTGAAATTCCACTCTCCGAGGAAGATCCTACTATGTGTAGACAGGATACAGGACCAGCTACACGTATACATCATTTAAATCAGTTGCCTCGAACTCCTCAGAGAATGTTAGTTAGAGCTTGGTCTCAGGGACCAAGGGTCAAAGATTCTGAGGATTGTCTACGTGCTCTTGCACATGATCCAGATTGTAGTGAAATTGTTGACAGCTGTTTTCGGCGAATTGTTTGGAACTCGAGCATTTCACAAAGTTTGAAGGGAATTTTAACGGCTGGTCTTTACAAGTCATTAAAGTACAGTGGGGCCAAGATAGTAAAAATGATGTCAACCCAGGAGCAAAGTAAACAGTTTCCCGTAATTGCTGCTGAATCGGATAATGTCAAAAGTGCAATCGATTCAGTTCCCAAGGAAAAAAATGGATAAAGATTTGGAGAAAAAGAGCGCCACAAAACACGTAGAACAGTAATTGTCCGTTCTTTAGTGCCTAACAATCAAGTGTCATTCTTAAAATTTCATATTTCTCTTTTTATTTAACTACATAAAGTGTTTTTATTGTTTTCAATATTATCATTAACATCAATTGTAAAAACGCTTTGGATTTTTATGTTGTAGATATTATGTTTAATTTTATTTTTTGTTTTGGAAAAAACACTTATTTATTATTTTTAAAACTGAAGCTTTTGTAAAGTTTGCTGTTGATTGTTGTTGCTTGTACAAATCAATACCAAAAAGATGAACGGTAATGCATAGCATATCTGACCATAGGATGACAGATACAGAATAAAATATTCATTATGTATCGATTCTTCTTATAGCATTTTCTCAGTTTCAGTAAACAATATTTAGTCACTGCTCTCTTTCCATTGTTAACATAAAGCTTCTCAAAACCATGTTTCAACTTGATCATAATTCTCTATTAAAATTATGATTAATTATAAGTATATTAACAGTAATTTATTTATAAAAAACTTTACAGATGGTTGGTTTAAAAGATTTAAAAAAAATAGAGTTATTAATTTCGTTACCTTCATTCTAAATGACTTTTTATTTTTTCCAGGAAAAAGTAAAGTAATGGCCACAATGGAATCTGACTCCGAAAGTCAAGATAGTGATGACGGTCGTCGATTTCGATTTGAAGCCACAAGAAAAGATGCAACAACAATTTCCCATTCTAAATATCGAGACTCACAATATTCTAGTCGTTCAGAGCAACAAACAAGATCTCCAGGACCATCAGATCGAAATAGGAAGGATAGTGAAAAATTCATAAGTCGCGGACGGGATTCTCGCTCTAGATACGATTCAAGACATTCCTCCAGAGACAGAGATTCGAAGGATAGACGTGATCGACATTCTCTTCAGAAATATCTTAAGGATTCTAAAGATGCACACGATTCCAAGCACCTGAAACAGAGGGACGAAAAGGATTACAAGAGTTTACCAGTGCAACGGGAAAGAGATGATCGTGATATGGGAGACGTGAAGGATCTTAGGGATTCGAAAGACAGAAAAGATTCCAAAAGTTCTCGGTCTAATGAAAAGGATTCAAAGAGTCTGAGAGAATCTAGAGGTTCAAGAGACGGGAATAGAAAGAGATCTAGAGATAGAAGTCGCAGTGATAGATCATCGAGTGATAAACATAAATTGAAATATCAAGAGAAGCATAAAAGTCATTCGAAAGATAATCATAATAAACTTAAGGAAGATCGAATTTTAGAAAAAAGTGATAAACCCGCAAAAGTTTCTACAGAATCTAAATGTGATGATAATGTGTCAAAGGTAGTTAAAGAATCAACACAAAATGTTTGTCGTGAATTCAACATATCAGACTTTGAAATTGTTTCCGATCTTGAAGAATTTTCCTCTGACAGTTCAAATGACAGTCATGATAAATCAAAACTGAAAAAACGGCACTCGAAGCAGCAAGATTCACAATTAACAGACGGACAGACTGAGCGTAAAAAGCATCGTCTAGATGATCTGCAAAAGGTAAATTCAAGGAATGGTAATCATTCCGCCTCTTCAAGTAATAATAATCCTAGTGCCTTTTCAGATTTTTCATTAGATTCTTCGAATAAGAAATTTCAGGAAGATGACAAAATTGCAAATCGACTAATGTCGGAAAGTAACACTGATAATGATATTAATGATATTGTGGCAGAAAATGAAAACAGAAAAGTTTTAAAGGAAAAGAAATTAATTGGACCCATGATGCCATCTTCAAGTCATAAGTCAACAAATTTAATTGAAGATAATCTTTCGTCAAACAAATGGGAAAAAAAGTCGAAGAGTAAAAAGCATCAAGATGAAGAATTGGTAGAGGAATCATTACGAAAAAAAACTATTGGACCCAGTTTGCCTCCTCATCTTGTATCTAAAAAATCAGACAGTGATGATGATGATGATGTTTATGGGCCTGTTTTACCAGCTCATTTAACAAAGAAAGAAAAAACGCATTCGGAATTAAAAATTTACGGTCCTACCTTGCCTAATGAATTGAAGACCGACTGTATATCTGCAGAATCCGATGATGATGAAGTTATAGGACCTTTACCTGCCGATCATTCAGCTCTTAAAACTAGTATTGTGCAACAAAGTCTTGAATTAAGAGCACAACGAATTCAATACGAATTAATGACACAGGTAATTTTTTTTTGTTAACTTTTTAAACATTTAAAAATTACTTGTTATTAAATATTAACGTTATAATTTATTATCATTATTATGTTATTATTGTATTTTATTAATAAAATTCTAACCACCACAGCATACAAGTAAAGAAAAAAAAAGAGAAGAGTGGATGACAGAGTTACCACCAGTTAAAGCTGCATCATTGGGACTAGGTCCTCGAAAATTCAAAGCACGGGATGGTCCAGATTTATCGGATAGGTCCTCTTGGAGTGATACTCCAGCAGAAAAGATGAGAAAAAAGCAGGAAAAGGTTGATATGAAATTTAGTATTATTAATCGACGCGTTAATTCACATTTTAATCGAGATATATTTTACATTTTGCTTTAAATACTTAAAAATAAACATGTTTTTCTAGGCTGAGGAAAGATTAGCAGCTCTTGCTAATGAAGAGGAACCAATAAAAGAAGTCTTTGTAAAAGAAGAGTCTTCTGAAAAGTCAAAGAAAAAACATAAATCATTATTGGAAATTCATCAAAAGAAATTGAAAAAGAAAAAGAAGGTACAAATATAAATTATAATTATATTATAACTAAATTGTAAATTTACTTCTTGTATAATAATAATTTTTTCTTAATTTTTCTTATTATCTTTTATTATTGGCTTTTCATAGAAAAAAGAAAACGAGGTTATGGAGCAAAATAAATCCACAAGACGACCATTTGATTGAAATGTTGATTTAGAATTCTACAGATTTGATGAATCACAAAAAAACACATTTTTATGAAGGCCCAATTGCTTGACGACAGATTCACTCCAGGAAAGATGTAAGACTTTAATTTAAAAAAATAACAATTCAATTTAAAATGATTAGAAATGACAGTTTAAATTTTTGACGGGTACAAAAGATAGTGAATTGGAAAGAAAAGTAAAATATTGAAAATAATATAATGTATAAAACAAAAATTGATTTTTTCAACTCTGAAGTCTTACTATTGTTTATGGGGTCATGATAAATTTTTTTGTAACGTATTGAAATGCCTCTTAGCACTTTGCTTTGAACATCAATGAAAAATATTGTATATTTGCAATTTTCTTGTTAATTTAAATTCGACTTTTGATATTCTTTAAATTAATGATGTTTGATATAAGTTGATAGTTTTGAAAGAAATTCAATATTTTCGAATCACCTGAGACTGAAACTGACTTTAAAAATCAGGAATTTGATTAATAGAATAGAATTGGAAAGCTCTTTTAATTCAAGAACCAAATTGATTAATTGTCGATTGATGTACAGTACATAAATGTATGTTTATGTAATTTTTTTACACAACCTACAAAAATACTTGCAACGCAAGAATTTCACTCTACGAAGCGATCTTCTAAGTTAATTTAAAAAAAAATCGTTACGCTCTACAATACATGTAGCACGAAAAAATTACTAGTAAACTTTTTTTACTATATTTATATTATATAAATAAATTAATACGGAATTGGTTAAGTTCTTCGAGTTAGTTGATCGAAATTTGAATAATTCTTTTCTTTTTGTACATAAATTTACAATTAATTCTCTACAATTGAGAATAACGATAAGAATAATTTAGTACAATTTTTAGAATAAAAAATTTAGGAAACAATAAAATTAATAATAGTTTGAAATTGCTCGTGTCTCTTTTTTAGATCCACATTTTATTACTTTCTGTACTTAAGTGTGGATCTTTTTATATTTTGTGGAAAATTTAAATATTGTTCACTAGTTGCATCTTATACTTTATAATTGTGTAATTATATATATTAGTAAATAAAATGAGATTTTTATGCAATATTGATGATTATTTATTTTTAAATCCTAAATTTAATTGAACAAAAGTTGTGTTTTATTATGTAGATTTTTAATATACTTGAAAATAAAATAATAATTCAAAATCTTTGAGAGATTAAGAAATAAATAATTTTTAAATTTAGCGCTTTGTTTGTAGCGCCTCTAACGGATTAATGTAAACTGACATTTCTAGTTTGCTCATCATCAAAAAAGTGAAAGACAAATTGTTAGTATTTTGTTGTCAAAATTAAGAGATTTCTGGAAAATAGATATGAAATATTAATTTTAAATTTAAACCCCTCAATGTTTACACATTTGGGAAAAGTGCGAATCGTTGGCACGTGAATGTTAAATTATTGGTTCGTATCAAAATGGAGTGACAGTTAATTGCGTTCAATCGTCGAGAGTTAATAATTATCAGTTTATGTTTTCTTCATTTATGTTTTTATAATACCCTCATTACTGTGATGAAGTAAAAGTTGGTGTGATTCATTTCGTTTAAATTTCCTAAGTGTTTGGTTTGATTGTCATAACCTATAAAACATTGCGACGGACATAGGACATTATTATACGATTGTATTGTACAATTATTTTAATCTTTACAATCAATTAAAACAAAGTGTTTAAATACGTAGTTTTGATAGTGTTATATACACCTACGTAAAGTGACTAAACATATCGTGTATGTGGATTACACAGAAAACAAGATTTTATTCGCTGACCTATGTTTCTCTTCGAGTAAACTGATAAGGTGATATATAGATACATATATAAATTTATTTTTAATACTTTCCCAATGGCAATTTGTGACCCTAATTGACAGTTTTTTATAAACATAAGCTCTGCGACAGGTGTATAAAATGATTGTTTTTTTAATTGTCGTTTAGTGTCAATGTTAATTGTCCTCAGTGACTTATTTCGCTTATTTCTACAGGATACGCACTTACAGTGCTGTTTGAGAACTAGTTGGGTTCAATCATTATTGCGATGATAAGCACAAGCAAAATAATGCTGATAAGTGAGAAGGAATTTTACTTTGTTTATACTTTATTTATTCTCATTGGACAGTAACAGTAAAATCATGAATATTTTTTCAAGCAGTTTTTAAACTTTACTGTGTACTTATTTGCGAATAATGTCATTATACCAGGTCTTTGTTTTTGTTTCTACATTCACGTCATAATTGAATACTCAATACTACACAGCTGAGGAGAGGCTGAAAATATTACTTAATTGGTAACATCCTTCATAAACTGGAACAATATATAATTTTAACGTCATTAAGATTGTTAGAATTTGTATATGTTCAGTGCTTGATGCTTGCAACTATCTTTTTTGGTTTTTTATAAAGATAATACAGACAAAAAAAACATTACACAACAAATGTAATGATTATAACATTGCAATTTTAAACAGAGTATATAAAAGCGTTATCATGACAACTTATAAAAAACATAAATTTTTTGATGAAAGCAAAGTTACGAAAACTAATAGGAGATAAGGTTAAAAACTCGTGACTCTAGTTTCGGAAACTGATCTAAATTTATTAGACTTTATCTCATTGATTTCATTATTTATCAACTAACAATAAGTTGTCGAGTGTTCATCCAAGGTCGGTGGCTCTTCAAAGACATTACTAATGTAAACCGGATAAAAGAGAATTGATGGAGCTAATTGCATTCTGAGATAACTACTTATACATGAATTGCTTGTTTAAAGCGATGTAAAAACTCTTATTTAGAATTTCAAGTCGATTAAAATTTATTCCGTCACTTGAGGAAATGTTTTTTAAAAAGTTTTTTTTTTAATGCACAATTAACTGCACTTTGTAGTACATTGTGAATTGAATATATGTACGTTTAAATCAACTAGAGAATAATTACAGGAAACAATATTTTTAATTTAATTTTTAGTTTAACTAATATATGTAACTAGATCTTTTCATAAATATAATTGTATATTAATTAAAACTTTTATATTTTTCATCAATTAACTTTATGAGAATTTTGTTTAATTAAAAACTATATTTTCTTTCAGATCAGTATCAAGGTGTTGCTTTTGATGAGAATAAATAAATTCAATTGATCAGTAAACTTGTGGGCTTAGAGTATGATACAAAAGTAGAAAACTCCTAGTGAAATTATTAAACTAGGAGTCAGGAGGATTTCAATAAATCAAAAATGCCTCAGAGAACTCAATTATGGCTGATATTTTTAACTCTTCTTCTCTTCAGTATCGTGCAGGCCGATATTTTAGTCTTTTCAACTGCAGATCGTCATCAAATCGAAGAAGAGTTCCGAGATATGCCAGCACGTTTCGGTAGACAGATACCACCTGAAGGAATCAAAGTAATCTTATCACCTAAATGCATTTTACATTGAGAAAACATTTTTATTCATGTATTATTTATAAATTTATGCATTATTTCATTTATTTAAAATATTTTTTTTTTTTCTACAACAGGGCATGATTGTTTATGCAGATCCTCCATTTGCGTGTTCAAATGTGAAAGTACCTCCAAATGTAACAGGTTACGATGGAAAATGGATACTTTTAGTAGCGCGTTTAAATTGTACTTTTGAAATAAAAGTTAGAATGGCTCAAACAGCTGGCTATGACGCCGTAATTGTACATAATGTGAATAGCGAAGAACTTGGTAAATATATATATTTTTTTTTCTATAAATATTGTTGATAGAATAATGTTAATTAAAAATTGAAAAAAAAATTACAGAACCGATGTCAGCGAAAGATTCCGTGGGAATCGAAATTCCGTCAGTGTTTGTTAGCGAACTTACAGGACTGATACTCAAAGGAAATTATCTTTACAATCATCTTTATTTTGTATTGATAAATGATGATTTACCTTTCAATATCAATACTCATTTATTATTGCCATTCGCTATCGTTGTCGGTCTATGTTTTCTTATCATGGTTATATTTATGGTAAGATTTTTTACGACTTAATTTGTTATTTTAATTTTTTTTTATTCTACTTAAAATGTTTCATTTTCTCAAATATTTCATGAAATGAGTAATTTTTTAAAAAACTATTTCGAAATTTATTTTTTTAGATCGTTAACTGTATAAAAGATAGAAGAAGACAAAGGAGGCATCGTCTGCCTAATTCTAGCTTAAAAAAAATTCCTACGCATAAGTATACAAAAGGCGATCCTTATGAAACGTGTGCTATTTGTTTAGATGATTATATTGAAGGAGAAAAATTACGTGTTTTGCCTTGCGCGCATGGTAAATTACTTTTTATTTGCTAATACTTACAAACAAACAAAAATACATGTTTTAAAATAGAAATTTGTCATTGTAAAGTAATATCTCTTGTAGCTTATCACTCGAAATGTATTGATCCTTGGCTGACAAAAAATCGACGAGTGTGTCCCGTTTGCAAACGTAAAGTTTTTGCAGCTGATGAGAGAGTGATTACCGACAGTGAAAGTGATTCAGATGCGGACGATTCGACGCCTTTAATTAGAAATGGACATTTAGGTATGATAGGGACTATAGGAAAAAATTTATTTACAAGAAATTTTAATAAAATTGTTAATTTTATTTTTAAGGCACTCAAGGTGGAACTTTTGCCGCTCAAAGAGAAAATCCTTTTACAAGAGCTCTCGCTTCTCAAAGTGAAAATCCCTTTTCGAGAGAAAGAAGATCACAAGAAAGACAAACTGATTCAAATAGTAGCTCTGATTCGGAACATTCCGTTTTATTAAATTCGGATTCGAATGCAGAATCATCCGGTACAATGTTTACTGTTTCTGATAGTCACAGTATCAACGGTAAGAGATTTAAAAATACTTCATCAAAAAGTGAAAAAAATTATTATTACATTATTTTTTTATTTTATTTTAATTCATTTTTGTGCTTTTTTATTTTGTTTACTGAATTTTTGTTTAATTCTTTCAGGTGAAGTGCCAGATCTCGAACGCTCTGTCAGCAGTACAAAGCCGCACACTGTGAATGTTTACACAGAAGAGGAACCTCCACTATCCGTTCATGTTTTAATGAAAAATTCCACAGAAGTAGAAATTGAAGAGTTACCAGCGACAGCAATAAGGCCAGGCCAAAGCGAGAAAAGCCATAACGTGGTATAGTCTTTTTGAAATTAAATTTTACATGAAAAAATTTCATTAATGAAGATTTATAGTAAATATCATCTATAAAAATTACAAACAGATATCTCGGTTAGTTTTAATCGAGTGGTTAATCAACAATTTCTTTCAAGCTATCAGCAAAGAAAAAATATTAGAATTAATTGGCTTTAAATCGATTACTTTTTTTTTCAAATATTATATCTTCGATATACAATGTAGTAATTTTGACAATTACTGCACAATAATTTTTTTTTTATAGAAATCGATAATTAAAAGTAAAATTTAAGCGGATTAAGCTGTTCTTAACTGATAAACAGTTGACCTGCTGCAATCAGTCAATATTTTACATGAAAAAAAGCTATTGTTTTATTAAGATAATAATATTGAATTTTAATTATTAAAAAAAAAAACAAAAAAATATGTGTGATATTGAAAATAATGAGAATATTGGAAGGGTGACAGAACTCGAAAATAGTTATATAATCTGTGATTCACAGAAAATGTAAATAATTTTTTGTTAATACGAAGAAAGACCAAAAGTTATATGCAGGAGATTTTATTAAAAATAGAAATAATTAATATTTTTTTCTGTTTTTTTCTGATAAGTATTTCTGATAAAAAAAATAATTAAAAGTTTTCATCGTGTAAACTAATATTTTATTATGTTGTAACAAAATTAATTGTTAACAAACAATAACAATTAATGTTGTCGATATTTCCGAATTGATATGAAAAATATTTTATATTTTGCATGAATTTTGAAACTCTATAACTAATTGATATATATATTTATTTTATTTGTCTCATAGACAAAAAATATTTTTTCACGTTACTTCAATGAATTTTTTTTTTCAATTAAAATTATGTTTGCATCGAATGAAGTGTTAAAACTTTTAATGAAAAATGGGATGTGAAAAGACGTTTTTACGAACGTACGTATTCAGAATTTTCGTTTTTTTTTTCTTTTAATACCTGTCGCAACTTTTATTTTCTATTTCAACGGTGGTAAATTTTAGAGCTTTACATTTATGGTGATGGGTAAATTGAAAGACGAGCGACATTAAATTCTGAAAAAAAATACGTGAGTTTGTATAAAGTATTGTAAATACTATATTTAGTGCGAAAAATTATGCTGTTAAATGTAACATTATTGCGTAAGATTTTTGCTCTTTTACGATATTTACTGTACGTAGACAGTCACAAATTTCCATCGCTTTTAATATATCATTTATTTGAAGTTGTATTCCAAACAGAAACTGAAAATAAAGTGTATTTATATTTTTTATCCTAAAGTTTTTGAGTTTAAAATTTTCAAAAAATTGCCAACTATAAAATAAGATGAAACTATTCAATTTGAATAGATAATTATGGAGTAATTGTAATATTTTTATTTAAAAATTTGTGTTTATTATTACCATAATTCTGGGAGATTTTACCATACTGTATTGATGTTTTGTTACAATCTGCCTTACCGATCGGTTGTTTCAGCAAAGGCAGCAAAGCCTAACATAACCTTATTTTAGTAATCAGTATGGTGTCAGGAGCCAGCTCCCAAATGAAGTTTATAACTGTTATCTAAAACGTATTTATTTCAGTGCGGGGTAACTTTTAAATAAAAATGTCTAATCAATCTTGCATTTAATTGAAAACAGTGATAAATAGCGTTTAGTGTGTTAACCTAATTAGTGAATTTTAAATGTGACTCATTCGGTTAAAAGTGAAGAAATATTTCATTGTTTCTTTGTACAAATAGATATAATAATTTGATTTCTGTCAAAACAGCTGTGAGAAAGGACGAATTATAAGGTTGCTCTAAAAAAGATATCCATTAGTCAGAAATGTGTGATGCTTGTTGGACTTAATCATGTTGGGCATCTAACAATCGTCTGAAATGTGCAATATAGTGATGGATTTCAATTGTGAAAACAAGTTCCAGATGATTGATTCTTCAAAGTGATCCAATAATTACTTTTACCAAGGTGACGATGATTTTCCGAGGAGATTATTTATATAGGATCATCTTTTATCATACAGCATGATTTCCTGGCTTCCTGACAATGAACAGGTATTTTATTTTATTTTTAAACAATCAACATCAAATGTCAATTGTTTTGAAACTGCACAGCTATTAAATATCAATAAATTGATTGTTTTTAAAGAACAATTGTTATACAATTTTTATTCTAAACAACTTGTTCTTTGAAGTAATCAGTTTGTTGAAATTTAATTCTTTTGAATTTTAAAACAATTTTATAATTATTGATATTAACATGATCAATATTAATAATGTTATTATTATTGTTGCATTGTTTTATAATGTTTTTTGTACAAAATATTTACTTGGTCCAAATATTTATTTCTTAGTTAAATAATTAATTATTTGATGAAATATTTTAAATGTCACAAATTGATAATTGTAATGTTTATGGATCTGTTTAAATATTGGAATTTATATGTATTAGCGAATTATGCATAAAGGGTATAATAATAATTCTCAAGAGGTTCAGAGCAATTTTGCCCCTAGGCAAGTTCATCTGACTTTTTCAAATAGCTCCTTATAACAATTGTAGAAAGAATTTTTCATTGTTTCTAAACATTTACACACATCACGCTTGAAATTATCCCAAGATGAAACATTGAGCGAAATATTCTTGACTGACATTCTCTTTGCTGTCATATACAAAAGTTACAAGACATTTCAGTGCAGCTCGATCATTTTAATAAATCAAGAAACGTGATTTAAGCCCGAAGCGTGCACTCCACTTCATAGTTTATTCGTCGATTAATATATATCTGGTGTTGATGACCCCATGATCAGGTAGAAATTAAATTCCAATCCTAAAGTTTACGAATTTATAACGCTTGTCATTATCAATTTGTTATTATACTCTTGCAATGAAAGAGCAAAAAATTTTTTTACATAACTTAAATTTCGTTTTTTCATTAATTTTTATATTTCATCATTAATATTTTTATTTTGGTACAAATTAAAATTTCTAAGAATATCTTTTTAAATCTATCTTTGCATTATTTGCACAAAAATTGTTTACATTTCAAAAAATTATTATTGTAAATTTTATCCTTAGCAAAAGTATTATGAAAAAAATCAATCTAAGAGTATTTGTTTTTATTAATTTTAATTTTCTCATTATATTTTATATAGTAGTTAATTATTTGCTCGAATGTTAATAATTTGTCAGTTTTTTTCATAATTAAAATTGAAAGATTTTCTTCACGCTTGAGAGATAAAGTAAGTTTTAATTCAAAAATAACTTATTAATTAACTTAAAGTAAATTTCAAATCAATATATTGAAAATTAAAATGAATATAATAAAATAAATGAAATAAACGTGTGTGAAGATCTTATTTATACGCGTTTGCTTATATATAGTAATAAATATAAAAGTTCAATATGTAATTCTTTTTAATTGTGACTGTAGTTATAAACTACTTGAGCATTTAAAATCGAGAAAATGAAGTTCGTCCAGTAATATCAATCGATAATTACATCTTCACTGAATTTCATAACATTTCATAATACCAAATAAGTATCGAATGCTTCATCCAATGTGAAAGTTTGATTATCAATAATTATCTAAAGAAATATATATTATTATATTAAAGAATTTCTTTACTTCGAATTAAGGAAATTTTTTAAACAAAAATATATAATCTTATCGTGAAAAGAATAATTAAAATAAAACAATTTAATAAACAATGAAACAAAACAATTTAAGCCCTAAAGGATAAAAAATTAAATCTGTCATTACACGAAGAAAAATTTAATATTTACATATATTGAATTGCATCCGCAAGTATAAAGGAAGGGGAAAAAATGGACAATATATGAAAATTATGAAGTAAAAAGATATTTATTATTACAATTTCGTACACTTATCAACTATACATCTATGTATATATAATATATAATAGTATAAAAATTAAAGCACATTTTAAAGAATGATTCGAGAAAATAGTAAACGTTTGATTCGAATAATTTAATGTTCATCCATTTTTTTTAACGTCTTCTCAATAAAGAGAATTTTGTTAAAATTTCGCAACAATAGCACATATAGACAAAGTCAAGAGTATTTTAGAAAAGCTTATATAAATGACGAGCATTTCTAAAACGAATTGACTCATTAAAATATTTGATATGATGTTTCATTGAAGATATTTAAAAAATATACATATACAATTTTAAATACAAAAATCTTTTATGTATATGTATGTTTCTCACTTCTTGTATCTACGATACGGGTTTGACCCATAATTATATTGTTGAGGTCGATTGTATTGTTGTGGTCGATTGTATTGTTGTTCATCGTAAGCTCCCTCATTTGTTTGTGGAAGAGTGGCCAAGGCTTTTTGAATTGCCTCGGGAATTGGGGGTGGAGTGGGTAAATGTGCCCCACTAGCTCTAAATCCATTTTCGTCCGCAATGTACTCAATTGTTATGGGACTTCCATCAGGAGCTGTGTATGAATATCTTCCCTGAACCACCTGAAAATTCAAACCATTTAATCATTTGATGCCAAATTCGTAATCAGCGAGCCCGAAAATAGAATTTACAGAAATCCGCGATTCATTTTTCTAGACTATAGATCCCTTTTAACTGTTTAACACACAGTTATTGATTATTTAAATGCTAAATTGAATTACATTCGCAAATAAATCTACCTTCATGTAAAATATTCATTCAGAAGTGATATAGACAGTTGCCTGAGTTTGGTCTGACTATAAAGTTCCATTTCTACTTGCGCGGACGTTTTTCTTCCCTGAGAAGTAACTTTTCTCAAACAGTTTCAATTTAAAAGAAATAAAATGAAACAAAACGGAATGTATGGTTAATTATTATTAACTACATATAATCTACAACTAATAATTATAAAAAATAAGTTAAATAACAATAATTGGAATTAACAAATATCAAGTTAAAACAGAATAGAAAAGAAAGAGAATAATTGAAAAAATAGCTTCTTTGCTGCGTTTTTTTTAATTATTAAAATGAGGTAAATTACCTGTGTTTGACCCTCTGGTCCACCGGCTTTTGGGGAACCAGTTTCGGATGCAGAAATACCATTTTCGGTTTCATATTGCCATGCGTACGAACCGTCAGGCGAACTATCGTGCGATTGGCTACGAATTCCTATTTGTCGTCCAGAACTTGAAAAAAAAATTATTAATCAACACAAACATTAAATAAATTTTCATATAATTATTTTTTTATTTAATATTTTAATGTTCTTTGAAAACGGAAAATTCTTTTAATATTTACAAGTAAATTAATGAAAATAAATAAAACATGCTATAACATAATAAATAAATTAAATATGGTTATTTACTTAAATGTAATAATATTCTTATGGAAAAAAGAAGTCTTTATAAAAATTGTTTCTCAAAAAATGCAAAATTTCCTTTCATGATAAATAAATTTAAACGTAAAAGAAATTTTACATGCAAAAAATTATTTTAAACAATTAGAAATTTAATTAGTTTTAAATAATATAATATACTTATTATATATTATAAATTGAATGTGCAATTAAACATAATTACATTCTATATTAAATATATATGATTATATTATGTACATTAAATACCTATGTATTTATGTAATTAATTTTTTCTAAATGTTTTATTTGAATCAATATATTATAATTATGATTCGAAAAAAAAACTTTCATGTTTTTTATTTTGACTCTGATGAATAATTAACTTCATTTATTAAAAAACAATTGATGGCAAAATAAAATATAACAATGAACACAAATTTTAGTTCGCAGAAAAAGATATAAAATTTATGCGCGCGCGGGTAAATCTAAGCATTGAAATCCAATTTACACTTTATAAAATTTGCATATTCTCAAAAGCAAACATAATACTAAAGTGTCAAAATTTCTCAAACTTTATTTTTAGGAAACAATTTTTAGGAAGAACCGAATTACACTATAGACAAACGTAAATAAGTAAACAAACGTTAAAAGCATTTTAAAGATAATAAAAAAATTTTTTTTTAAACAAAAGAAAAGAATTTTAAAAAGAAATAAAATATGATAAATTTTCAAGAAAATAGGAAAGTTTATATTAATTTCAATATTCTAATTTGGTTTATTATTTATTTCTTTACTTATTAAATAATATTATTTATTATAATAAATAATTATTTATTCTAAATAAATTTATTTTATTTATTCTAAATAAATTTATTTTACTTATTCTAAATAAATTTATTTTATTTATTCTAAATAAATGATAATATAATTACTTGTACTGTGGCTGTTGATACTGGGGCTGATACTGTGGCTGAGGTGTCGTGTAATATTGTTGTTGATTCTGCGGATAAGCTCCACGATAGCCCCCAAATTGTGCGAATGCGCAGCCGATCACGGCAAAGACAATAATCTGCAAATATCACACAGTTTCACTTTTTTCACAAGAATAATAAACATTTTTTACGTAAAAAATTTATTCAAGCAAAAGGAGAAAAAAAATTATTATCCATCACGCTTTTTTTGCAAAATAATTAGAAATCAGTAAATAAATACAAAATAAGTCAAAAAAAAGAAAAGTTACTAAATAAATTAAACAAATATTAATTTCAAATATTCTTCACTATTAAGTAATAATAATTTCCTCTGTTAAAAATATTCAAATAAAATCCATTTTAATTTTTTATCAATTAGGGTATATTTTTTTCCAGTTTAATTAAATTATTTTCAGGGAAGTTAAAAAAATTTCTTTTATGTATCAACTTCACACTCGCGGATTTTCGATTCGACCGGAACAAATCACGTTGCACACACACGAAAAAAGGGGTGAATTATATATTTTTTTTTTAAATATTTTTAAAATGGGAAAAGTGAACGTTATCTTTTAGCTTGAACAAATAGGACAATAAAAATGCAACACTCACTAAAGTACGCATTTTATAATAAAGAAAAAAAATTTGCCACGGATTGTGGATATGAGATTGGGTCAGTTGGAATCTGCATTCTGAAGACGAACGGTGCCCAGCATTTATACCAAAAGGCCCAGATCTTTCCCTTCCCATTCTCTGAGTTCTTGCGCATCTATATGCGTGTGAATCCCTGTGAGAATGTAATGGTGATTCATGAAGATCCACCCCCACCCACCTATATTGCCCACCTCCCTTTTTTTTTTTGAGATGCTGTATATACCTCCTGGAAGATCAATATGATCATCAACGCCGTCAACTTCACTTCTTTTCGCTCCAACGTCATGTTTTCTGACATCCGTATACACTCGCGTCTTCTTATCACTTAAGAAACCTTTTTAAATTATCGAATTCTTTTTTTCTTCAATATTTTATTTTTAATCCACACTCGACATTTAATTTTCGATTTCTTTCACTTTATCGCACATGGTGCCTCTTACATTCTCGCGTATACATAACTTTCCCCCTTTATAGTTTCGCAGTGAAAAGAAGATGTAAACATGTTGCACGTGAAAAAAAAAAATCTCCGTCTTATTCACTGATATAATAAATTTACTTTTGAAAGCTTATTTCATTTTAATAAGTGCGTAAATATGGGATCGTCTCTGTTTCAAAGGTCCATTAATTACTTCTTTTAATTTAAATAAAAGTTTTCTTCGCGAGAATTACATGTGGGAGATAATAATTCATGTAGAAAAATTATAATTTGGCAAATGAAATTGTTTCCGCTCTTAAACAGATTCCACTTTTTCTTATTGGATTTTTTTTGTACGTGATTTTATTTTTTTTTTAAAGTTGGACTCAATTTTTCGTTCAAGAGAATAGTTGAAAGTTCGGATTAAATAATTTTTTATCAGTGCGTCATCAATAGAGAAAAAGAATCTTTAAATCTTAATTTTAAAAATTTTAACTAAGTCATATCTTCTTTCATTGAAAAAAATTTATTTGATTCGAATCAATTTTTTTCAATTGTAGGAAGTTTATTTATTTTTACACTGAAAAAAAAAATTTATTTGATTCAAATAATGGATTACTTTTCTATTATCAAATAAACATTTACTTGAACCAAATAATTTTTATATAAATCAAATAAACTATAATTGAATCAATAATTTCTGTATTTGAATCAAATACCATTTAATTGACTCAAATAAAATTTATTTGATACAAATAAATATTTATTTGATATAAAAAAATATTTATTTGATACAAATAAATATTTATTTGATAATAGTCAAATAATTCATTATTTGAATCAAATAAATTTTTTTTTCATAGGAAGTTAAATAATAATATTAGTAAATTTTATTATTTTCATCATATTTACAAAAAAAAAAATGCAATAATATTACAAAAAAGTAATTTTAAATTAGGAGAATATTTTCAAAAATGTAGTAACTAATAGCAGTATCAATGAGAATAACAAATGTAACTTATAATAACAGATTATTCCCCTATACAAGTATTACGACTAATTATATGCAACTGCGGTAAACTTGATCAATAAATAAAGTTTATAATATCAAGATCACGAATTTCTCAGCAATTTAAGTCGTGACAGATCATTGTTAAGATATTTCGCATAAATTAGCGTCAATCATATATATACATGTATATATATTCTTCTGTTTGGATGTTCAGTTTGTAACAATGTTCTGACCTTTCTGTAAATATGCATGGAGGAACATATTTCATGCCCTATTAAAGATCAGTCGACTGACATGAGATGCTTGTTACTTGTGTTAAAACATCTGTTACCAATCACATATAAAAACAAATTATTATTTCACACACATAATATACATATTCTAATTGTTATACTCAAATTTCTTTTTTATGCTTCATATTTTAAATGCGGCGAACTAAATTTAAAATCAAATAAAAAATAAAATATAAATAAAAAAAAATGTTATATAAAATTATTTCCATGTGTGATATGATAAAAATTGCAATTGTCTTTACACTTCCTGGGATGATTCAAAATTTACCGCAATGATTTAATTATACTGATGATCAGTCAGGCCCTTACAATTTTATTTCTTGATGAAAGGATTTAAAATATGCGGTAGGAGTGAATTTTTTTTTCTGAAATGTATTTATTAAAGTCATAATTTCTCTATATAAATGTCCTTGAGAATGATGATCCGTTTGTCATGAATCTGATGATTCTCAAGGTTCACATTCTTGATGAAGCGCACACACCATTACTTTCTACCCTCATAAAAAATTCTCTCTTTATTTACTTGCCGAATATGTAACATTCTTTTCCTTGTAAAAGCAAAATTACATGCTTTTATCTGCGAATTTGCGAAAGTGATGCTTCTGCGTGTGGTATAAGGTGAAAAAAAAATCCCCTGGAAGTCCATAAATTAAAAAAATGCAAAATAAATCAAAATCAAGGTGAAAGTGAAAGGGAAAGTGTATATATATACATATATGCAAATAAAAGTACAATGTTACACATTTTTGACCCTCTAATTTGACTCTCTCATCATCATCACAAAAAAAATGCTTTACTTTTATTTTCATTTTCGTGGAGAGAAAGTTTCTTTAATTTGAATTCTGATAAGAATATATATGCAAAATGTCTTATTAGTGTATTTAATAAAATTATCCAGTTAATCATTTTTCATACCCATTGGGTATATTATATGTTATTCTTAGATGTGCATAATTTGTGATTAACACGCTTGACAACAGTTGCTTTGTTCTTGGAAATAATTAAATAATTGTGCGAGTAAATTACTTCTTATTAATGAAGGACTCTATTTTCTGAACTTGCAATTATCCTGTAAATCATCCTTAACAGTCATTTAATAACTAAACGATGAAAACAATATTTAATCACACTTCCATGGAGGATCTTCATCTAACACCACACGCCACTCAATTAATAATATGTAATAAAAATATTAAAAGAGCCTTCACTTAACACTTTGAAAATCAGATATTTAAAAATAATGAATAACTATTATTAAAAATTCAAATTCAAATTCAAATCTCGCTTTGGAATAATTTTAGTTTTTCCTTTTTCATGTTTTAATTGACACTCCCTAATTATAATCATCATTTAATAATGTGCTTTTACATGGATTAATTTATACATTTCAAGAATGTTCCTTTTTCGATAATTATTATAGATTTTTATTTTTAATTAGTGTCTTTTGTTGCTTAATTATTGTATAATTTTTAATTCCTTTAAGTCTAGCCAATTATACATAATATCTCAAATGTGATATAAAAAAATATTTCTCGTCTTCCTCTTGGAATGACTACCAATTTTCACATATTATGATTATAAATTAAACTTGTTGAGATGAACAGGATTGAAATTTCGACACTTTAATAAAAATTATGAACCATAAATGTAAAGATATTTCAAAAGAGTAATAAATTCTGCTAATAGAAAATGTATGTTCTGAATGGTGAGAATTAAAAACTTTTTATCTTTATTTTTTTTAATTTTTCTTTATACTTTGTTATTTAAATAATACGCGAAATATTTAATAAGTGCTCTATGGGAATAATTATTTATTATTACATAGAGAATATCAATGGTTCTTCTCTTTTTATTTTTCAATACCCTTTTCTGATGGGATTGCATCTAATGCACTTCGCTGTAATCAAATCTTGTTAAGTATAAGCAAATACCATGAGAACGGATTTTTTTTTAGTAAGGTTCAAATTAAATTAATTTGGATAATTATAGACCCAATTTGATGTTAGACAAATTAAAATATGGTTGCATCAAAGAAATTTTTTTTGAATCTATTTTTTGTCAAGAAAATAAAAAAATTTTTCACTACGAAAAAAAAGAGAAAAAGATTCATTGATCATAAGAATTATTTTGACAATTGTGTGCTACAGAATTTTTAATAGTTCAGTATTTTTATAATATCCAAACTGGAATCGAAAGCTGTCACTTTTATATTATTTACTTGTTCTTCATGAAAGATATATTGCTGAAAGTTGAAGAAACTTGTTTCATAATAAATTATTTATTATAACCTTTTTTTTTCACTAATTATTACAAGTTGTAGGGTAATTTGCACGTAATTCGTCTTGCTTGCAATTTTTTCGACAAATTGTTACTTCATTTTCTTCTTATTAATTATTACGCTATTTATTTATGATTCGTCATTTAAAATGTCACACACGCGTATGGTAAAATTCTAAAAGATCGCAAAATTTATAATATCAAGACCAAAGTGACATATAGTATACACAAATATATATTATTATTATTATTATTATTATTACTGAATAAACTCTCATCTTTGTGCATATCTTGATTAGTATCATCCATTTCGATTAAATTAAATATAATATGTTATTATTAAATCGGCACCAATGAATAATAAAATCGTGACCATTTATTACAAAACTCGTTATCAAAAAATCAAAATCCGCATCAATTCTTGAGAAACGGCATCATTCCGTGGAATTCAATAAATTTTAATCTTTATTGGCTTTAAAATTTTTTAATTTATTTTTTCTATTTGTCTCTTTTTTGTTCTTCTTATTAATATTTTTGTTCTTCTTCTACTTCTTCTTTTTCTTCTTTTTATTATAATTGTTACTTCTATTATTATTACTACTACCTACTGTTATTATTTTTATAATAATAATTATTATTATTAGTAATAATAGTAAGAAAAATTATTATTATAGAATATAGTATTTTA
>JUFY01034462.1:128571-317484 GCA_001855655.1 Leptopilina clavipes
TTTTAATAGTATAACAATAATATAATAAATAATATAATAATAATAATAATAATATATAGTTTTATAATTTATTATATACTGAAAAAAATTTTATTAATAATAAAAAATTAATTATTATAAATAATTAATAAAAATTAATAATGAATTACTATTGATTATTATCAAATAAACATTTACTTGAACCAAATAATTTTTATTTCAATCAAATATTACAAATTGAAATAATATTTCAAAGTGAAATAATAATTTCTGCATTTGAAGCAAATGCCATTTAATTGACTTAAATAAAAAAATGATTTGGTTCAAGTAAATATTTATTTGATTTGTCAAGTAATTAATTATTTGAATCAAATAAATTTTTTTCAGTGTAGCAATTAAAAATAGTTTTTTTGATTTTTTTCGTTTTGACATTATAAAATAGTGGTAATAATAATAATAAAATAATAATATGTATGCGTACAATAATACCTGATAAAAAGAAGAAATATAATAGAAAGAAAGAAAAATAGTAGGAAAAGAAAGAAAAATAAATAAATAATGGAAAGAAGAAAAAAGGAGAAGAGTTGGAAACATTTCTGTGAAATTTGTATTTATATAATATTCATATTTAAAAAAATTACAAGAGCATGAGATAGAAAGAGAAGTTTGCACAATTCCTTCGAGGGAGAGACTTGGGAGGACCCCGAAGGTATGCGATTCGCGACTCTGTGAGAGACTGCAAAGATGATGAGGCATACCTGTCTTAACCGACGTGGTTAATAAAACTAGAAAGGTCAGGTCTGGTTCATGTAACGATCTGGAACTGGCCAGAAAGCAGAACTCAATATATAAAACATATATTCCCCCTAAGGTCACTAAAGGTGTCATGCTCTTCATCATCGATATACCAGTCATTTATATTATTATATCTTCACCCAAAAATGTCCATTCGTATGTCCCTCTCGCGCGGAAATTGCAACTTCAAACTAGGTCAATGAATGCATCAAAAATGCCTTTCGCAGAAGTGACTTTGTCCTTGAGATCTGTTCTGGAATCATCGATTTGGAAATGAAGAAGCAAGTTCAGAGACACAGGATGAAGGCCGATGCTTAAATTTCATTTTCTTCTTTTCTTTTTCTTATTTCTTCACTGTAAATCGCAATGAAAGATTTCATCTAGAATTGAAAATATTTTCTTTGATTATTTCACGATATATTTGTGAAATAAAATTTTAAGTTGTTGAATGAAAATACAATTTTGATGAATGAAGAAAACTTTATATTGATCAAGAAGATAAAAAGCGATTATTGGGTGCGAATATTTAAACGATTCATTTCAAAAGGGCGAGGAACAAAGAAATAAAGGATAAGCGAGCGCGGTATTCGGATTTTGCAATAGTCGCGCATCCGCCCCTTAGCTATAAAGTGCTATATAGAATATTATGGTCTATAGAGAGAAATTCTATGAAGAACACCTAGTTTCGTCATCAATCGACCACGCCGAAGAAGGCGTGTTTCTTACTTTTATATTATATATATATGTATATTCATTTTTTTCTCTATTTTTAAGTGAAGAAAAGAAAGAGACTTCTGAAAAAGAAAATGACGTTCTTACATTGCAATGTGAGCTGCATCAAACTTGTCATTATGAAAGTATCATTTACAAACACACTTGTCTCTACAGACGTAATTGTTGGGCTAGGCTAATATTTTTCCTCTGCCCTTTAACATCATTGCAATTAATTTTTTTAACATCAACTTTTAAATCACACGCACTCTATTCTTTAAACGCTCCATTGTTCAAATTTCAAGAAAAAAACATTTTAAATACAAAAAATTTGCTCTTTAAGTAATTTAATATTTTTGTACCTGATTTTTTCATCTTAATTGATTTTGAATATTATTTAACACCTGAAGTTACGTATATTGTTGAAATCAAAAATCATGTCGTATCATTATTGCATTGTTATTGTCATCTTTTTAATAGAAAAATGACGATGTACATATTAAAGATCAATTTGTTACAATGAAAGTAAAAGTAGTTTCAATAATAATGAATGAAAGCAACCAAACACTAACTAAAGTGATGAAATGAATGATTCCTGGAATTAATAATTGAAAATTAAATCAAATTCGACACAATAATTGTGATTGACAAATGAAAGATATAATAAATTTCTGCTTGGCGAAGTGAAAGTATTGTTTGAAAATTTTTTTTTTGAAAAAACAATTTTGAGATATGGTAAAACACGCGCTTAATAGAGGATTTCAACAGTTAGGATCGTTAATTGAATGATTCTCGATTATCGTTACAAATATTTTCAAATTTTATTTTTATTATGGTCATTTGAAAATACATTATCTTCGACTTTATAGATTATAAATGAACGCATTACTTGAGCACACATGTGTAAAAATGATGAGAGCATCATGTAAAATACCTTTGAGTTGATGAAATATTTGACGTTTAATCGATGAGACATAAAAAATGAAAATAATTCCGAATTTCGTAATACGAGAAGCATCCTTTTGCAAATTGAGATAATAATTCCTCTTTTATTTTAGAAATAATTTCGAACTTTTCAATTTAATTCTTTAATTGCAAAATTTTATCTCCTTAATCACTAAATAAAAAAATAAAACTATAGACATAGCAAAAAATAAAGATTTCTTATTCACACCTGAAAATTTATTTTTACAATGTTACAATTTTTCATTACGATAATATCAAGATGATTTAAGTACATATAAAAAGAAAAGGGATCATCTTGAAATCCTTGATATAAAACCGGAATTCATTGGCCTAATTTCTTTTTGGTTCATTATGATTACCTCATCAATTTCGGATTTACTTTGTCTTTTGAAATGATATTTCAATCGCATAAACATACATATGTTCGCTAAATAAAATGTTATTTTGTAAACACAATTTTTTTTTCTATGCATAATGATCCGCAAAGTCATCAAATCGCTCTGGAATACAAGTTTTATTGTTCGATAATAGTAAACTAGAGTTACATAAACAATAAACGTGAAGATGTTCGCAAGGTGCACAATCATTCAAAAGCGATCTGGTGATCCCGGAATAAAATTTTATTCAATGATGAAATGCATTCATTGTTATATTGGTTTATTGTGTTATTTAGTGTTTCAATAAATGCTTATTCGATTGACAGCTTATTAATTTTAAAGTAATAAAGGACCTTTCGAATTTTTTACTTCGCTGCGTAAATTAATTGACATTTGTATACCATAACATTTATGCAGGGGGGAAAAAAACCCTTAACATTGAAATTGAAAACAAATAAATTCTAATGTTGAGTAAAGTCTTCTTCACTCAATATTAGAATTAATTAATTATTTAATTATTGAAATAATTTTTATCAGTTAGAATAAATATTTCATAATGTAAATAATTATTTTATCACTCGCAGTTGTCAAATGAGAAAAATTCAAAAGAATCGTTTCATTTTATTTTTTTTCGTCGCCTTGACTCAGAGTGATCGTAACTTTGAATTTTTATTAAATATTTCATGTTATTTAATTCGGTCCTAATTAATTATTATTTGGAATAACATTTTTTTTTACAAAAGCAAATAATAAAACAATGAAATTTGAATTTCACTATCTCTTTTGGGGGTCAATATACGATTTTAAGATTAACGATTTTCATCATACATATTTCGTGTTCTCTTCCACTCGAATGCATATTATCGCAATAAAAAAAAAGCGGAGCAAATTTGCTTGTTTTCGTGAGAGGTGTTATCCTAATGTTCAGTTAATCCTTCACGCGTGACGGCTAAAACGTTGCTCGATTGTATGCAAAATGTTTATTTCGTGCATCACCCGATTTTATAAGAATGATACATGGATCCCTTCATCTTCTCATCTTCAAAAATTGCATCATCAGTACTTAATGCCCCCATGGCCTGAATATTGCGATCATTGAACATGTACATATCTCTTTATGCTTTTTTTTTCAACGCAATTACAGATACATTGAGAAAAAAAATGTCTTGCTCTTTTTTATCTTCTTGTCATTTCATTGTTGTGCCGAGAAATCTTTCTTTCTTTCTTTGTATAATAATTTCTTAATTTACAATTTATAATTTATAATTTATAATGTATAATTTATAAAATGTATAATTTACATTCGTTATTTACATTAATAATTTACATTTGTAATTTACATTTGTAATTTACATTTATAATTTACATTTATAATTAATAAATCTGAAATCATTATATAATTCCAATATTTGACAAAAGAGTTATGAGAATGAGTAGAGTTATGTTGGAATTAAAAAACTTAATTTGTAATAATTCAAAAAATTACAAAATGATTCTGAAAGTGTAATTTAATTTTAATAATTAATTTAATAGGGAAAGAAAATTAATTAACAATCTCAGTGTTAAATTGTTCCTTTTTTGGTAAAAAGTCAAAAATAGATGGAAATACGCAAAATGTTGCAAAAAAATGATATTCAAATATCAACAGTATGCGCACGACTATTGTACATCTTTGAAAGATCCATCAGAGAAAGATTGCTATCACTTTGAAGGTGTGAGAAACCTAGATAGGGCGTCTTCTCAATCCCATGAAGTAATTTTCCTTCAAGTACCCAAGACAAATTATTTTCATCACTTTTTCATTAAATTCTTCACGTTTTATATACAATTCACACTTCCTTTCTTCATTCTCCTTTTGTGATTAATTAAATTTCAATAAATTGAAATCGGATCTAAAGTTCAAAAAATAGAATCAAGTCTTCGATTAATAAAACTAAAATAATAATTAATTACTTCATAGATTAATAATTGTTTATTAAAACAATTAAATCTGATGACTTGAAATTTAGATGATGACGAAAGTAAAACAAGAGAAAATAATTTTCATTTGACAAATTCTCGCATTGTAATAAACTAATAAAATATTAGAGAATGGAAGGTTGTGCAAATTGAAAAAAAATTATAAAGTCTTTCGTGTTTCAATTTCACAGTTCATGAATTGATCTGACAGTCGCGTTATTGGTAGATCAAATTAGGTTGGGTTAGGTCAAGGTTACTATGAACATGCTAATTGCACTCGCGCAGGAACGTTCAGTGAACTCGATAATTTCTCATATATATACATATCTGTTGTTTAAAATCTTTTTGACCTCATATTTTTAATGTTATGCAAGGGAGATGAGAGTTAATGATTTACTTTCACTGACTCACCTTTACTGCCACCTTACAATAACCGTTATGGATCCTGTGCTGTAACAACCGTCACAATACGTGACCCTATTTTTCATTATGTATCCCAATTTTCAACTTTTTTTCCATTTGGACAATTTATTTTCAAAATAAATCCCCTTTTGCGTATTATCCATATAGGTCGAAAAGAAGAAAAAAGGATCTTTCTTCTTCTAAACATATACTTACGTGAAATTAAAATTAATATCCACAAATAATACCTATGTTAAGTCAACTATCAACTATCTATCAATCAATCATTTCATCGAAGATGATCAATCTTTCTTAGCAATTAATTTCAATCGTTTGAAAATTTATGTATTAAGGAACATCAAACATTTGGTATTTTTTTCGCTGATTGATGACTAGAAATCATACATAATTGATTTTTTTGTCTGCAAAAAAAAAGGAGAATAAAAATGAATTTTTTCTCAAATTTCTTTATTTATATAAATATATCGAATTTTAAAAAAAATGTCGCGGCAAATTTTACCTGATGTGTATTAATTTCACGCTTGCTGGATATTTTCTTGTATTATAATATGATTCTTAAATATGCAACAAATTTCTGCAAAATAAATTAAAGTTACGAGAAATGATTATAAGACTTTTTTAAATAAATATACTATATAGATATAAATATTAAAGGCTTAAAAGCCAGAGACCCCCGTTGATAAATAGATTGGATTTGCTTCCCAGAGCGTTTTACACGCTGTATGCAAATTACAGGTGTACGAATAGTTATATGTCTCATATAATGTTGAATAAGCATCCAACGACAAAAATTCGCAACATTTCATTAATTTCATCCAAGTGACCCTTTATGTGGCATCAGCAATAATTTCGCCTCAGGGAAAAAGCGTATGTTCGAACCAATAAGTAAATTATTAGTCGGCGGATTAAGTAACAAGGCGTGCAAAAGTTTATAAGTACGCATGAATTTACATCTACACTCTGATAATTACTTCTTCGCGTCTCGTTACCAATATCGTAAACTTCAACTATATAACCACCCTATCATAAAATTTGGTATTTAGAAATTTTTTCATTTTACTATTCCAATCCATAATCTGCGAATTGTAATTTATTCGCAAATTAAAGAAAATTATACCATATTTACTTATATCTCTTTCACATTATTCTGATTTATTTCGTATAAACAAAATGAAAATTTTAATTTTTACATCAAATTTAAAATTAGAACAATTTAATGAATTGGAATTTTTTTTTAAATGGGAGATAAAAAAATTAGTGAGCTGGATTATTATTCGCATGTGTCCATAATTAAAAATTTAAAATAGATAATTATATATGATTTCGGGTAATAAAATTTGAGTAATTAGATTGTGTGCTATAAATTTTTTATACTTGGCGTCAAAGATTAATGATCATATAGTTATTCTTAATTAATATTTCGAAATATAAATACATACTAAATATTTAAATTTAGAAATCGTAGTATAATAATTAATAAATAATGATTGTTGTCGAACTTTGTACTACTATCGGCACAAAAAAAAAGAATGATTCACTTTTAATGAGTAAAATAAAATGGAATATTTTACATGCGCTTAATATTCTTTGATTTTAATGTAATTATAATATGTAAAATGGGAGATAATATAATACTAATGCAACATTTATATATAGTCTCGTCGAGTTATATAAAATCGTACGAGGCATACTATCCACCCGACATACATGTATAGATAAAAGTATTTTTTCTCGAAATTATCCAGTATCAAAAATGATAATTATTGGGATTTTAAATATTTGAAAATTTAAATTTTAAATATACATTTTTAAGAAAATTTACTCTCGCTTTTTAGATCTCTTGGAAAATTATAAGGGCAAATTTTAATTTAGGAATTTTTAATCTTTTGAACATTATGAATTAATTTCTAGACAATTGTAAGGAATTTTTTTCAGTTTCGATAATACTCTGAGAATTCTTTCTGGAAGCTTTCGTGGATAATTGATGAGATATACAATTTTGGAATCTTTGAGAAAGCTTCCAGAAAGTTTGTAATATTCCCCTGGGAATATTCCTGGAAATTTTCCACTGGAATGTCAAGGAAAACTTGAGGAAATTTGAAAATTTTACCCTGGGAAAGCTCCATTTTAGTAAAAATTTTCCCTTGAGGCAGACATTGCAAACTTTCGGAAAGCTTCCCAGAGATTCTGCACCTGAACCTCGCAGCAATTTTCCAAAAAAAGCTTTCAGAAAGATACCTGCGGCTTTTACATTCTGATCAATAATGAGAAAGTATTTATAATGGGTTTTACAGTAAAATAATATATGAATGTATGTCTCTAATAATAATTGTTTTTTCTTTTTTTTAATTATGATTCATCTTATATAATTTACAAACAGAAAAACATTTATCAAAGAAAAAAATTTGCGTTGTGATGGCCATTCAGTACCTCCTGTATGGCTCCTCTTCCTCGGGATGTGCCGCGTTGTACGCCAAGGCTCGTTGAATCGCAACAGGAATTGGAGGCGGTGTTGGCAAATGAGCCCCACTTGCTTGAAATCCATTTTCATCAGCAAAATATGAAACAACAATGGGAGTACCATCTGGCGCCGTGTAACTATATTGACCTCTCACCGTTTCCGCTTGACCTCCTGGACCCGCGTTTTTAGGCTGACCTTGTTCCGCTACCGATATTCCATTTTCGGTGTCATAGCTAAAAATACACGTGTTATTTAGTTTTTTGTTGGTAAAAATTTGTCCTAACCGTTGACGAGTCCCAAATTTGCTTGAAACAGTGCTCGATGTTTAGATTAGATTATACTTGATTCAAACAAACTTGGTTCAAATAGAAAACCCAAAGGGATCAAAACGTTACATAATGATACTTCTTTCTTGCGGACGATCATTCTGCAAATTGATCCAAAAAGCAGTATCATTTTGCAACGTTTTGATCTCTAGGTTTTCTGTGCTCTAAATCAAAATCAGTAAAACTTGAACCATTCATTGGTTGTTTTAAATTACTTATTTTGAGTATATATTGGTAAACTTTAATTGAAAACTTATGTACTGGTAAAATATGTAAAAATACGTTTGTCGTTTTTTGGACTCAAGAAAATATTCCAAAAAAAAAAAACTGTTGCAACGTTACGTTCGGTTGCACTCTGCAGTGCTTTTTATGTTTCATGGAAACATACAATGTCAGGCATATCTGTTTGCGCTTGACTGCATTAACATATGTATTTTTAAGGATATACTACATCTGTATGTATCTATTTAGAGTTTTATGAAGTAAGAAAAATTATCATGCACAACCAACCACTAAATTGGACAGTTATCAGGATAAATTTTTAAAGGTAATAAAAATCTTCTTTTAAAAGTCAAATGAGATTACACACAGGATGTGTTAAAAGCAGATCTCAATTATTTTTAAACTCTAGATTCTTTCCTATATTCTCTCTTTGTAATCGTCTTCTGCTGTAAAACAATTTCCCAAAGTAGCATATACTTATTTTCAAATTGAAAAATTAGAAATAATTCGCAGTTTATTTTCACACTGTAAAACGGAATCTGGGACAAAATGTCTTTAAATGAGATAAATATGCGTGTTTTAGTCACCTTAAACGGCTCGAAAATAAGATGCAATACTTTGTTTTGTGTTCCTCTAACAACTCATTTTGAGACGTTTATTTTTACAATGCACTATATTAAATTTATTATCATGCAAACATGGTGTTAAAGTGTTTATAAACAATTAAAAGTGTAATAAAGCACAAACAACGGATTATACATGCAATTAAAAAATCTTCTAAAGAAGAAGTACAAAAGGATCGAAACGTTCAAAATGGAATAATAATAAAAAAGTAATTTTTACGACAGGGGAAATGGGCGCACCTTCTGACAATAATACTGCTAAGTAGGTTAGTTAATTATAATTATATCCGATTGCGTAATTATATAGGGAACTATGCAGACGTATATAATACCAATGATTATCATCAAAGTTAATTATCTTTTTCTCAGTCAACTGTTTAGTTTCAATGAAAACTCACATTTACTTTTTTTACTACATTCATTCAAAAATCATCCGAAGGGTTTAAATCTCACCTAATTTTCGAAAATTTAACACCCCTTTCTCTGCCCCCCTTTCTATTAACAGTTTAACCCAGTTAAAAACGCAAAAGATTTTATAATAATATATCTAAATGTTCTGCTGTATAATTTTTAAAATGTTAGCAACAAAAAATAATTTCCTTTCTATTGTTGTCTAGTTATAAATAAGTAATTTTTGTTATAAATTCAGCAGTGTTATTTTTTCTATTTAAAAAACGTCTATATTGTAATTTTTAACTGGAAAAAATAATCATCAATGATTTTTATAATATTTATAAAATAAACTTGTAAATGAAATTTGTCTTACAAATTTCTGATGAGTGAATGAGAATAATTTCTGTGTAATTTTCTGTGTAATGGAATTGCAATAAGTGATGAAAGCAATTGACAAAATCGTAAATTCTATCTTCTGGAAGAATGGATTGCGGAGGAGTCGTTCGTGAAAGTCTTCATGTTACACGTGTATCTGTCACGCGAGAATTATTCATATTAGATAGCACGCGAGAGTATTGACACGCTTCTTATTTAATTTTTTTTTTAATAAACAATAATCCAAACTGAGTTTGCATACACAGAAGACAATTACTTGCAATTAATTAATCAGCTACTTTCCCTCTTGATGAATTATAGTCGCTTGTCACATGAAAAGAATGTCAAGCATTTAAATTCTTTGAACAATAATACAGTATTTCATTTATTGAAATACTGAAACCATTTTTGAAACAATAACAGAATTTTTTCCCCCTAAATTTAAATGATTTAATTTCTAACGTTCAGAAAATTTTTGTAATAAAATTAGGTTATTCAAATTAATTTTGAAAATATTGAAAATATCGAACAATAAAAAAAATAAAGAAAGATGATTTTTTGGAGGCAAGATTAAACTTTTTTCTATGGAAAAACTTACCTGAAAGCATAGGAGCCATCGGGTGATTGATCATGTGTCTGTCGGAGAATAGCAATTCGCCTTCCGTAATAATTATCGGGATAATTATATGGGTACCTATTGAATTGACCATGGACTATTGTCACTAATGCCAGAACAGCCACCTAATCATAGAATATACACACATAAATGTAAATTTAATACAAATGCATTCCATATTTTATAAAACGTGTGCAAAAAAAAACTATAATAACATACTATTATGATTTTAATGATTTTATAACCACGCAATTTTTCATACTATCGTTGATCTTGTTCTTCAAAATTATAGATTAATTATAATTTTAATTGGTTAACCTTCTTGAAGGTGGATTACATTTTTTTTACTTATCTCTTTTATTTCCTATGTTTATGCAGTTGTACTGCAAGTACATTTTATGCGATTTTACTTATCAGAACCCTTAGTTTGTAAAAATTTTATGCAAATTATTTTCGTATGAAACAGAGACCTACGATAAAAGTTCCGATAAAAGTCCCTTAATGAATTTATTAGAATAAATTTATTACAATTCATTTAAAAAAGAGGCTACCGGATATAAAATGCTAAAAATTCTCCACTTTTATTTAGTTGTTTTAATTGTTTTAATTTTAGTTATTTAATTTAATTTGATTTAATTCTAACTGTTAGTATTTTTGCATGTCCTTTAAATTATTTATTTTAAATTATTTTCATTATTTTCATATAATTTTCCAGTTTAAAAATTAAAATGATTTATTAATTATTATTGCAGATTTTTCCATTTAAATATTTTTCTATGATTATAATTTTTTAGGGGAACTTTCTATTGTAAATTAGTGGAAATTTTAATTAATTTGAAATTTGAATTAGTGACTGAATTTACTTATATTGCAGTTAAATTTCACTATTTTGGTTATAATTTCAATAATAGATACAAAAATTCATTTGTAATTTTATTATAGTAAAATTTAATTGATTCCTAGCAAAACTTCAAAATTGGTTAAAAATATTTCGAATTCAGATTTAGAAAGTAATTGAAATGTTTATATTATTAATTTTTTTTCTCTCTAAATCTGAATTAGTAAAACTTTTAACTGTAATTTAATTTAGTGACTGACTGTTCTCTTTTGAATTAGTAAAATTTCACTAATAATAAATAGTAAAACACAATTTTGTACTAATTTATTATGGGTAAATTTTAACAAATTCAAAATCAAAAAGTCAATCACTAATTGAAATATAGTAAAAAAATTTCCTAATTAAGATTAGGCAATTCATAAGGAGTATAAAAATTTTATAAAAATAAGTAACAAATAAAAAATAGATCTAAAACATTTAGTACAAATTTAAATGATCTAATGAATTTTTTTTCTTGTATGCAAAAATTTTCACTTTAGCCACTAGTAAAATTATATTCCAAATTTGTTTCGGTTGGTAATTTTTGTCACTCGCGATTTTTACCGTATAAATATTTAAAAATAAATTATAAAGAAATAAAAAATAATGATATAATTGATCACTTAAAAGGGAGAGAAATCACCACAAATAATTCCAAATCACTCACAATGAACTTCATGATTATTATATGTTAAAAATATTAATCCTTTGATTAATATATATATATATCTGGTAATAGTTGCCACTGGGAAACAAAGTACGAAGAGAAGATGAATCTGGTGCGAATTTATAGTCGACGGCGTTCAATTTTCTTTCTTGGCGGTGGTTGAACATACGCGAAAGAGGGGGATCATCCTCTGGGAGGACGTCTCTATAATCCAAAGTGGGGTGTTTCTTTTAAATATATGTGGAGGTTTGATTTAAAGTGCATTTTCCCCATTATTGTTCTTCTTTGTATTGGTGTGTGTGCACAATTTAAATGCCTGCATGCATGCATCTATTCTTTGCGCGTTATATTCGCGATTCAAACATTGTAAACCCACTGGAGTTTGAGATTTCGATCCAATGATCATCATTTGCCATGGATCATCGAAAGGCGTGTTTTCTTTTCATTGCGATTCGATAATATACGTTTGAATGTTACGAAATTTCATCTTCCTTTGTAAAATATTTTTTTTATGTACAAAACCACTGAAACAGATTTATATTTGTTTAGGTAAAAATGTGTCGAGTTTCAAACAATATGATTGATATTTGAAATTAAGATAAACTGGTTCAATTTTTTTATATTCATGTTGCCGCAATCTTGATGCGGAGAAAAGGTTTATTATTCGAATTTTCATTATTTGTTTGGAAAAAAAAAATTTAAAGTTACGATTATGGGAAAAAATATTTCGTAAATATATATAGATTATTTCTGGTAACTATGGTTAGCAGAATTATTTTTAGAATTAAACAGAAATTAATTTCTTTTTGATAAATTAAATTTATTGAAACATGAATTTTTTTTTTGCAGAAAGAATAAAATAATAATGATATAAACATAATCAAATATGTTTTTTTTTATTGAGTAATTGGTGTCCTGTAATATTATAATTTTTTCAAAGCAGACCTTGTCTAACTTTTCTCAGGTGTTACAATGGGGCGTGTTATCTTCAATGAGGATCAAATCATTAAAATTCGCGCATCCTTTCATTTCGTTCTTTCATAAAAACTGATATGACGCTTTTGCGGTCTTTCATAAACAAATATGTATACTTTTTGTATACATGAAAAAGAGAAGCAGAAGAATTACCTTATCCCATTCAAATTCAATTAATCAACAATTATTTTAATTATAAACAGAAAAGTCCTACTTCAGTTTCTCACTATGTATAATTTTAGTTTTTAAAGGAATTTGATGATTGATCCTCTCTGGATAGAGAAATTATGAAATTTAATAATACAATGTATATGAAAAGCTCATTGGCGGACGCGATAAATTAAATTCTAAATGGGGTGAAAAATGAATATTTGTCCTTTAAATTTAAATGTTAGTTTGTCTAAAGGGGCGAGTGTAGGAGATGGAGTGAAGATAGGAGACTTATTTTGTATACACCTATATGTAATATTTCAAAGAAAGATCATAGAATCTTGACAGTGTCGAAAGGATAAGGAAGATGTAAGTATTGTATCAAATGGAGCGAAGGCAAATTGCTTATTATATTGTTGAACAATTATTTTGTTAGGAAGAGAGGTCACGTCGAAGGAGTGGCCGAAAGGCAAAAGCAGGCAAAAGTAATTCTTCAGATTGTGCATATATTTTTATTCTTCTCAAAAATATCGTTCAAATTGCGTAAGCATTCACTATTATTAATTTATCAAGAAATATATCGTACACTGAAAAAAAATTATTTATTTCAAATAAAGGATTACTTGACTATTAACAAATAAATATTCAACTCTGTAAATAGATTTTATTTAATTATTTGGTTTAACTTTAAGTAATATAGAAATTATTGACTCAATTGTAGTTTATTTGATTTAAAAATTATTTGGTTCAATATTTGAAAAAGACAAGTAATCGGTTATTTGGATCAAATACATCGTTTCAGTGTAAAAATTTTGAATTAAACAGATCCGAATCTTAATTGTAATTTTACTCTTGCGACAAAAAGTTTTAATTTTAATTTTTTGTTTTAATTTTTAAAAAATTTAATACAATTTTTGGAGCATACAAGTTCTTAACACCATGAAGAAATAATACATGATAATAAGTAAAACAATCCTAAAGTGTTATTTGAAAATGAAGTTATTTAACGCTATGAGGCTTGATTCTTAACGCTATTGAAGAATAGAACATAACACCTTATAAGAGAATGAAGAAATTTTATAAATGTGATAAAAAATTGTTAACATCTGTTCGAGATGTTAGTAATTTATAATTATCTACGCCTATTGAGAAAAACCGATCAGTTTCAAGCGTTACTCAAGTGACGTTGTTATAACAGGTGATCATTAATCGAAAGTATCTTTATAGGTAAGGCTATGATTTTTTTTAAATCACGAAACCTTTGAATCATTTTTTCAAACATGCGACATACCCCTTTAGTTATCAAAAAATCGTTTCATTTGTTACACTGAAAAATAATCCATAAATTAAAAATCGATAAATTCTGCTCTAAATTTGAAACAAATTCAAATTATATGAATAAAAAAACAGTTATAATTCATTAATAGAAAAATGTTTCATCAGTGGAAAAAAAGATAACGGAAAAAATGCATAACGAAACAAATCGTTTCAATTTACATACGTTGTTTTAAACAATAGGAAGACATAAGAACAATAAGAAGTGAGAATTAAAAATTAAGAATTAAACATTATTAACTGTACTTATAATCGATGACATAAAACATATACAAAACAAAATGACGGTAATTGTCCAACCTCCTACAGAATATCCTTGATACATGAAAGAAGAGGTGCGATAATTGTCCTTCCAAATACCCAGAATAAAAAAAAAATTTTCCGCAATGCGATTAACGTGTCAGAAATCCATCATAAATTTTTTTATTTTTACCCCGAATGACTAGATTCAAATTTGAGTATGACACGCTGAACCTTGAGTATATCCATCACATCAGGAAATAATATTGTGAAAAAACAGAATATTATGAAGGATCAAAAATTACGATCGCATCCTCTTTGCGGCTACTGCAACACTTTTGAAGTGTTAATTACACAGAAAAGAATGTATAATTAAACTGTATAGATTTATGCAATGCCAATAATGAAGAGCGGTGTTACAATATAAAATTATATGTTTTTAATATTAAAATACTCGACACCTTTTTTATTGCATTTTTTGCAGTTTACAATATATATTGCGGAGAAGAAAATATTTCTCTATATATTATGCGGAATTTTGTATAAATATTTAATTTTTTGAACATTGTATTAATTATTTTTGTATAAAATTCTTAATTGAAGTATTGGAGGGTAATTGATTTTGTTGTTGCAAAATGACCTCTTTTTAAATGTCAAAGATATTATTAATTGTTTTTTATTGATTTACAATATGTGCGTTTTAATTTACTACGGAAACCAATTATTCGCCTATTATAAATATTATTCTATGTTTTCTATTCTTATACATTTTTTTTTCGGTCAATACTTCAATTCGGAACATTTGGTCCATTTTGGATCAATTTTCATGCTTTGGAAATATTTCCTTAGCTTGGAAACTTTATGACAGGGAAAAATAAGTTCGCTTGCAAAAAAATATTTGAAGAAAGGAAATGTAGACTTTAAAAATCAGTGAATATTCAGAATGTCTTATGGTTCATGACTTTTAGAGTTGTATCCCGCGCCTTCTGATCATATGATAATGATGATATTATCATCATTATCATATCACCATATAGTCTACTGTTTCGCTTTTGAATAACGCTTTCGGAAAGAACACACTTTTTAATGTCAAGGCACCTTTTGTTAGAAATTGAACAAGAGTATGTTACTCTCGTAACACACCTTTGTTGTTTGGGGCACAACCCATATATGACGGTCTGTCTATTTTATCTATACCTTCTTTGAAGCAATTTCAGAAAAATTGGGTCGCACCCGTGGACCGTGAATCGATTGAATTTCGCAGTTTATATTCTTTTAAATGTTTTTCTCAATCGATGCGCATGGTTGCTACGCTTTTTGGAAATCTGTAAAACCTGTAAAAGTCAGGAAATTTTATTTTATATAGATTTGTTATATTTTGTTATACCCAAAATTATTCGGTACAATTGTTTTTTTCAATTTGTTATATTTTTAACTTTTCTGAAAAAAAACCTAAAGAAAATGATTAAACAGGTGATTTTTGAAACAGATCAGTGGTTATTTCATGATTCCAAAAATAGCCCAAAATTATACAGTTTTCTTAACTTTACTGGAAAAAAAAACCTCAAACAAATTCTTAAAAGGATTGGTCGATTTTAATGCAGAATTAAAGAGAATTATTTGCTTCACATAAAAACTATAATTAGATCGAAAGGAAATAAGTAAAAAAAAGTAAATAGCGAATTAGCTATTTAATGTTTTGATTTTATGTTAGATTGTATGCAAGGGTAATAATAATGTGAAGCACCGTCGTGACGAATTTGGTTCGCCGATCGTGATAAGTCATGGAATGACATTTTTAATAATAATTACATATACCGGATTAGAAAAAAACCTCATCTGTCAAGAATACTGAAATCGAACCCCCTCCTTTTGAACATCATCGTTTGTATATTAAATACATTGTATTTAATTTGTTTATATGTATAAAAGATACGCGTTTGAGATCAAAAAGTTGATGGATTTATGGCTCGAAAAAGATAATGTTAAAGATGCCTCGGATATAAAACAATGGCAATACGCATATATTGTTGGTGCGAAATATTCTTCGTTTGCACATAATTCAGAATATAACGCGTGAATCAGGGGGCGTCGAGGAATTCGAATATATACGCAGATATACATTGTAATGTTACAACTTGCATCATAAATATTTCAAAGTTATTTCCACTGTAGGTTGAATAATCTTCTTCACATATCATTTAATTTAATTTTTTTTTTTCGTTTATCCGCTTTATTGATGAAGAACAATTGTGACATTGAACATTACTCGCACCTTTTGTGATTCAGGCAAAATGTAGTAATTCAGGCAATTTGTAGTAAATAATCGTTTTGCGACGGTAATTATTGAGATAACGGTTGGACAAAATTTTTTTTTTTTTTTGGCCTGTTAAGATAAAAAATTTTGACATTATTTTTATGTGGTAAATTAAAATAATTATATAATGTTAATAATGATGTGGAATAGTGAGTAATTTTATTAAATTCTGGAATTTTAAACTCCTTGTAAAGCATAGAATACCGTTAATTGCATAGTTGCATAAATCGTGGTCGAAGTTCAGAGCTAAGTGTTGGGTGTTGAATATTGCACCTCTCTGATGGTTACTCAACGGTAACCATTGTCTAATAATGTGGATGATGCTTCCATTGATTGCCCCTTTATGATTCGATTATAACCGGGTAAGAAATATGTTTGTATTATACAGTGCAATGAAAGGCTCGTTCTGGTATTTGACTCGATTATCACTTTAAAAAGTCATAACTCTTTTTCTCTCTCAATCTCTGTTTAATAAATTTATAATACTGACGTTTTTTCCCTCGAAGCATGAAAATCCAAATTCCGAATTAATTTTTTAATTTACACTCTCCAGCAAGACATATTTTAAATTTATATTTATTATTAATTTTATTATTATTAATTTAGTATTTCTATTATAGTTACTATTATCATTATTCTTATTTTTATTCTCATTCTCATTCTTATAACTCGATATGTAAAATTTATAATCAATTAATAGTTTATATTTATAGAAAAAATACGTTTTTGCATGAGAAAAAAAGTGCAAGTGCTAAAAATGGAAAAGTATAAAATTATAAAATTATAAAATTATAAAATTATAAAATTATAAATTAATTTGTAGAGGGATAATATAATAAATTTATTCTGGAAAACAAAGGAACAGTGACGAATAGATTAAGTGAAGATTTTTTTCATTTGAAAAACAAACATCTCTTTAATACTTGTGATTAATGGTGCAATTATACACACCTACGGATTTGATATGCGGAAAGCTCTCGAAAAAATATTATTTCTTGTTCTCTTTGTATTAAATCTTTAGTTCTTGTGTTGAATTCTAATTCCAATTATTAATATTTATTAATAGTGCGCATAATCATTTTTTTATTTAGCGCAAAAAAAATTCTATTATTAATAATATTATCAATAAAAAGCAATACTTTTTAATTCCCATATATTGTAAATTTTCTTTTAGCAATAAAAACATTTTTTTACTGGAATAATAAAATTTTTTCCATTGAATAAAAATTCAAAAACTAGTGTTCGCAATTTAAAATTTGTTCTCTGTCATGTTTTTATATTAAATATAGGATAATACACCATATCATTCTCGAAGAATAATGATGGCTCTGCTCTTTTGAGAAGATTTATTAACTGACTCTTGTTTCAATGAGCTTCACACGACTTATATGTTCAAAAGTCAGAAAAGATTTAACTCTTTTTTGCTCAAATGCTACACAGAAAGCGAAGTGATTTAAAAATACAATATTGTAATATTCCAAATAAAAGGAAAATATTTTTCTTGTGGAAAAAAATTGTTACTCTGGTTAAAATAAAAAATTTAGAGAAGATTTTGATCGTGTTCCTTGTGTTGAATTTAACAAATTGTTAGATTCTATAAGATTAGGATGTTTTATTAAGGGTGCGAAAATATCAAAATAATCATCTAATTATCTTTGGAAACAAAATATATTCTTTTTTTTAAACCTAATTACATCTCAATAATTATATAAAAACACGGATTTGTCTATTTTCTGTTTTCGGGTTGTGGTGGGTGGGCGGCAATGTAGGCAAGTGCTCTCTGGATCTGTGCGGGAATTTCGGGAGCAACTGGAAGAACATTTCCGGATGGTTGGAAGCCATTGTGATCACTAACGTATGAAATTTCAACTGGTGTTCCATCGGGAGCGGTGTATCGGTAACTTCCTTGAGCAACAATCGCAGCTTCACCATTGGGTCCAACATTCTGGAGAGTTCCATCTTCAGAAGCTCGGATTCCATTTTCGGTTTCATATTGATAATTATAGGCTCCCTCAGGCGTGATGTCCTGTGCCTGGCGAAGAATTGCGGCATCACGTTCCTGCTGCGGCAATGCGCTCGCGACGGCAACAAGAGCCAAAGCTGCGATCTGAAATAGAAATTTAAATTAATTTACATTCAAAATTTAGTACAGAAATCGTATTAATATTCCTTTTTTTACATACGTTACATTTCAGAAAAAATATACAACTTGAAGATAAATAAATAATATCAAAAAGCAAGAAACAAGTGTGTAAATAGAACAATTTTTCAATTTACAAAATTTTCTATCTTACACTGTAAACTTAAAAGTATCAAATCCAAAAATTTTGAATCAATTTGATTCTTTTAGTATATCAATTTGATACTTCTAAGTTTTGTGTAGTCAAAAAAATTTATTAACTATTCAAATCTTTCAGTTGTAAACAAAAAATACCCAAAAAATACCAAAAAAAAAAAAAATTGAAAGTAACTCACGAAGAATTTCATGTTGCTGGAGAGTTTTTTTTGTGAGATTTCTTGAACTCAAGATGAGTTTTGAGATGTGTTTGATGTCTCCTGAGATCCGGGGACCAATTTATATATGGACCAGAGACCCCACTTTCCCTTGGTTCCTCTCCCAAATTGAAAAGTGAAGAAGAATGAATTACGAAGAATTCATTATTTGGTAGGGAGAGAGAGAGAGAGAGTCTTCTGCCAAAATATATTTCTCATCTTGACCTTTTGCTGGATACGACTAAATCGATCGGTTATATAATCCTTGGACATCATCTCTGTACCTGAGAAAGAGGAATATTGGGATGAAAAAAGATATACACAGATATTAAAGATTGCTTAAGTATATGTGGGATCACACGTAATAGCACGTGGCAGGATCTTTTTTTTTATTTTCTTTCTGATAATCTTTGCCCTTGCTTCATCAAAAAAGAAGAGAAAAAAAAAAATTGGGAAAAAGTTTTTTTGAACTAATTCCTAAACATTTTATTTTATACAAATTTATTATAATAGAAATCGCAATGTAAACAACTTTTTTTTATATTTTATGTCCTTATTTTTGTTTAAAATAAACAAACTCAGAGAAACTGGTAAAATTCCCATTCAGGAAGTAGATGATTTTTTTTTTGCGAAGAACGGAAAAGAATGTAGGATAAAAATAGACTTATCTAAAAATAAAATATGGTCAGATTATAAGTAAAATAATATTTTAAATAAAAAATTAATAAAGTCAATTTTTACACTTTTTTTTGAAATAATTTTACGATTATACACTGAAAAAAAAATTTATTTGATTCAAATAACCGATTACTTGTCTATTATCAAATAAATATTTACTTGTATCAAATAAATTTTATTTGAGTCAAATGAACTGTAATTGAATTAATAAAATTTTAAATACAGAAATTATTAATTCAATTACAGTTTATTTGACTCAAATAAAATTTATTTGATTACAAGTAAACATTTATTTGATACAAGTAAACATTTATTTGATACAAGTAAATATTTATTTGATAATAGACAAGTAATTCGTTATTTGAATCAAATAAATTTTTTATAATATCTTTTTTTTTTAATTAATTCAATTACAGTTTATTTGACTCAAATAAAATTTACTTGATTACAAGTTAATATTTATTTGATACAAGTAATTTTTTATTTGATAATAGACAAGTAATCCGTTATTTGAATCAAATAAATTTTTTTTTCAGTGAATTTAATTTCGAACATTCTTCTTTCAAACATTTTCTTAAGAACTTATTTTTTTCTTTTTTTAATAATTTTCTTATTCAAGATATTCAAATTTTGATATCTCTAATGTAAAAGTAATAAAAATAAACCAAAGTGTTAGTAATTAATAAATAAAGAATATTCAAATGTGAGAATAAAAAAAACGGACAGTGACCTGTAAGGAAGTCGCAATAACAAAAATTGGTTCAACATAGTAAATAAACAGTCTAATTATTATAATTTCGTAATATTTAATTTTAATCCAGACCTATTTTTTTACATCTATTTTTAATTAAGAACATAAAGCAAACTGATCGAATGAATAAATTTATTTTAATCGGATCCAGTTTTTGTGACCTTCATCACTTTACTCATCCTTTTTTTTTAATGGTTCTCGAGTCCCTTCCACAAAATTTTTAAGGATCATGGTATCTCCCAAAGAAACTTTTTGTATAAAAGATGGGTATTCTCAAAATTATAGCACAGTCAGTAAATCCTTTACACACTAAACATGAAATTTTTCGTAAGTTTTTTTCTCTAAATGTATTTAATGTATATTAAATGATATATATAATTATATTAAAATTATTATATTATTAAAATATATATACATTTTTTTTATTTCTCTTTTTTGTAAAAATTGAATTTTATATCATATTCGTTGTTACGAAATATTTTTCTTCTTCTTCTTCGATATGTGATATGTGACAGTATCAAAAGATCGATGTATAATTTGCACATAATGCACCTGAGATGCACAATAATTATGTCAAATTGACGTGTGTAATAGGTGTGCCATCGATGATCGTTTTATAAAAAAAGAAAATTTATTTTTCAAAAAAACTATTATTATAATTTTTTTTTTCTTATAAATCACGTTTAATTTTTCTTATTAATGTAATTGTTATTTTTATTGTTTATTCTTATATTCTTAATATTCTCAATTTGTCAATATTCTCAATGCACAAATGAGGATCATTTTTCTGTGATGAAACTAATTGAAAGTGAAAATTATTATCATGCCTTTTTTTAAAATGTTAATGAAGATTTGACGATTATATAAGAAAGTTTATAATCAGCGGGGAAAACAATTAGTTTATTTTTAAAATCTTGTAGGTGGTCAAAAACAATTAAACTGCAAAGTTGAGTTGTTTTACTTATTTATGCAAATAACCTACTGGGACGATCAATTTGTACGTTTTATAAAGCCGGTTTTAAGAATAACAATTTTCATCACCCTTGGAGAGTAAGATTATTATATAGGAATATAACTATCTTTCGAAATTTTTGCTCGTCCTCGACAAAAGTATTTTTTTCGTTCCTTTTTTCGGAAAAAAAATTTTTTTATTTTAATGAAGAGTGTCGGCGAGTAAGTATGTAATATGGGACGATAATAATAAAGAGCTGTGCAAAAGTATATATATACGATCCTCTTAATTATCATATACATACAAGATCAAAATCGCGTGAGACTTCTTTGTTAATTCAAGATCATCCAACACACGAAACCTCGAATCTGCGGAAATATCAATTTCCAGAATAGTCAATTTTTAAAATTGCTTACACGCTTCTTTTCATATACATTTTCTTGTAATTATTTATACATATCATCACTGATAAATAATTTTTTTGGATTCTTTATATTTTTCAAACGGGGAATAATTTTTTTTTCGTTCAGACTTGATTAAAAAATTATTTGGTTTTTAATGTTTTTATAGATTGTCTCTTTAGCGATTGTCGCAGTAGTGGCAGCCGATGTCTCTCACCTGAATCTCAGTCCGTTGGTGAAGATTTTAAGACAATCGGCAGATGTTGCACCTGATGGTACATACAATTATCATTACGAAACGGAAAATGGAATTTTCGCCGAAGAATCTGGACAACCATTGGCAGTTGGACCTGAAGGACCAGCAGTTGTTGTGAAAGGAAGTTATAAATATCTGGGAGATAATGGCGAGACCTATGAAGTTCGTTATCACGCAGATGAAAATGGTTTTCATCCAGAAGGTGCGCATATTCCAGCAATACCTGTGGCTATTCAACGATCATTGCAATTTAACGAGGCCCATCCAGAAGTTCGAGTTCAAAACTAATAAACTCGCCTTTACCATTTCTATGTAACATACCTACATCTTTTCTCTACTCAATAAAAAATATTTTTATTTTAAAATCAACAGCCTTATTTTTTAACCAAGAAGGTCAATCTAGAAAATCATAATATTATTATTTCTCTTGCCCCAGTATAATCACTTCCGGTTCAAAAATAGAAGATTTTTGAATCAATTTAAATATAATTAGTAAAAAAAAAATATTTATAAATATTAAATATTTTTTTATATAAAGATCTTAAAAGGGTTTTTTTTATTGTTCTTAATTAAAACATTCTTGAACTTTACAAAAAAAAACTTATTACTTTTTATAGATCTAGACGTTTCAAATTAATTAAAATTTGTTTTTCCCGTCTTTTTTTTTATAAATTTCATCAAATTTATAATAAAAAAGTTTCTAATTTCAAATCCTAATAAAATTACGTATTCGATTCTATTTTTAGGTGATAAAATATGTTATAAGAGGAGAGACATTGTCCGTATATTTGTAATTACATAATTTTGATATACATATATATTTCTTCGACTTTTATGCGCTATTGCTTCATAAATGTTCTTTCAAAATTTGGGTGCGAATTTATTTTCAAATATACCTAATTTAAAATTCTTTTCATTACTTCTAGACGAGAAAATTGAGAGGAAATCCTTTTTTGGATTTTAAATATTCAAATTTCATCATAAGACTCTGAATAAAATTTTATAGTCTGGAAACAAAAAAAAAAAAAAAAAGATTGAAACATTAAAAACTCTTGAATATTACGCAATAAGAGGATCATATGGTTTGCAACAGACAAATTCAAATGATCTTCCATATATACATATATTCGTCTTTATTAAAAAATCATTACACTCTCAAACTTGATAATATGAAAATTTTTTGAATTAGATTTTCATATATGTATAATCTTTTATTAACTTGATACCAATAAAAAGTGAAAATTATCGAATTTGTAAAGAGCTTGAAATTTTAGAAAGTTTTCAATGAGAAAGGTACAATTTTTGAAAGTAAGTTTCTTGAAAAAAAATTAATAGATCATGGATTAATAAATTTACATTTTAGTCTTGTGTTACATTTTTTTTTTTATTTCACAATTTTATTGAAAATCGGAAAAAAAACTTTTCTTTTTTTTCTATTTTAGGGGGGGGGGAAGAAAGAAACGATTTTGCATATTTAAATAATTTATTTTCTTCAAGTAAAGATGTACACTTAAATAATTATTCGCCTTTATAAGTTTTTTAAATTGGAATCAATTTTATGTTATATGGCAATGCAATTATAAAGAATCTTATTTCATGGTTGCGTTAGATATAATCAGTAAAGACAAGTTAATGATCCATCAGTATCGCAATGTCAAAAACTACACTGTAAGAATGCATAATTTTCAGATTCTGTAAAAAAAAAGTACTTTTATGTACTGATTTATTACATTATAAAATTATTTCCAAAAATACGGTCAAGGAAACGAGATTTCCTTCAAAAATATATATAAATCTCCAAAATAGCAATGTTGATGAAATAAAAATTTCTAACTTATAATAAGTCTCATATTTTTAATAATAATTTACAAGAAATATTTCTGTTAAATTAAACGATAGTGAATTTTTTTTTAAAAGAAAGTCACGAAGAAGTGACGTTAAATCTTCTCTTTGAGAGGATTACAGTGATTTTATCAGCAGCCTCGCATAATAACATAGAAGAGAAATGTTCGGAAGGCGGTCTAGAAATGTATATATTATATAGTAATATAATAGTTTACAATATATATATATATGTATAAATATATGAGGACGCGAATCTGAATCTGTATCTATTATATATGGCAGTATTTCATACATCGCGTGATATGGCATCACATTAAAATTAATGCAATGAAGAAATATATAAGAAAATATTTAGAGTCTCATCAATAATCTGTAAATTCGCTTATATTACACGCATTCTTAATTATAATCATTCCTTGCATAATCCTTTTTTTTCTACATATTCTGATTAATAAATAGACTACAATTTTTGACGATAATAACTTCTGACAATCGTTGCGATCATAATTATTTATTACTGTTGTATTTATGAAAATATCAAGTTAGAACTCGAGACAATTAAATAAGATGTCTGTTAAATTTAAAAATCAATAATGGCAAGAAACAGTAAATAATTATTATACAATTTCTAATTTAATTTATCCAAAATTGATAACAAAATAAATATAATTATTTCATTAAATTTAAAAAATTAAAAAACAAATAATGAATTAAATTTTAAAAATTAATTTAACATATTTACAAAACAGTTTGATTAAACGAACCAAAAATTTGGTTATTATGCGTTCAATCGTGAAATAAAGTTGACTGAAGCAAATTTGGTCGATGCTTACGCGTATGTACATCAGGTTGCCTATCTAAAGTTATTTTAGTATTTACTGTATTAATCAATTCATATATTTACATATCCTATTGAAATAACTTTTCTTCTTTATAAACAGTATCCTTTCATATAATTTGCTAAGAACTAAATACAAGTCATTCAGATTTATTAACACGTACTCAATAAAACATTTGAAAAGAACTTTAAAATTTGGCGCCAAGTTTATCATCTTTACGCGCGGAAATTAAGAACAATTTTTACTTTCATATTTCTCAGTAACGCAGTTTTTAACATTTTTCAGTCTATTTACGCAAATTAAAAACAATATTTTATGAAAATAATATTCAAAAAATAGTAAAAAATAACAATTGAAGTTTAAATATTTTCTTTGTTTCGGCTTTTAGTGTGCGATTACTGTTGATAAGGTAGGAACGCCATATGAACAAAAATTGACTATAAGTTTACCTTCTTTATTACTAATTAATCATTGACATTGAATGGCCGTGAATGGCCGCCAGTTCGTGCACCCTTTTATTTTTCCATATATAATTAGTTTTACTTCGTTCATCGGTTTGTGTTCGAGGTGTAAAGTAACTCATTTTATTTGGTGAGTCATTGCAGCTATTCATCTTCTTTCAATTTGTAAAGCATCATCATGACAGTTTGATCGTCATTCATATGTTTCTTCTGGAAACGTGATCTTCAACTTACCGCCGGTGACTTATTTCTCTCCAATACTTTACACCATATCCCGATTTCATCTTGCTAAGAAATAAGTCGGTTTTTACATTAATTCTTCCGTGCACGCTTTTATGCATAGTCTTATAATTACTCGAATAGAATTTATTATGCTTTCAAGTCATTATCAATATTGTAAGAATGTCAGTAAAGTGAGAAAGAACATCGAAGCACATGAGTGTGGTGAGCATCTGTCTCATAACTGGCTGGCACTAAAAAGACCTCAATGAGGTATACCTGAGATTATGGCACACTTTCTTACCACGTTTTCGTTTGTTACTCGAAAAGTTTTCTAAATTTTCATTACTAAGACTAATTTTATTTAAGTAAACAAATTATTTCTTAGCATAAAAGAAACTTTAATGGAAACGGGAAATGTCATCCGTAGCTTGACAATTTTCAGTTTGTGACGTTTTCAGCCCTCCTACTTCATGTATCTTAGCCTATTTAATTTTAGAAACCAATTACAATTCAAGATTCAATTCACAAGGCACCAAGACACGCGTCACTTTATTTTTATAATTTTTCATTTTCGGTATTGAGTTTGCATTTTTTTTTTTTTTTTTTTTAAACAATATTATAGTTATAGTACTATGCTTGATGTAATTTCCTTGTGAGGCACTCTGCGCGACTCAGTGAAATACTTTTTATTTATTCTTTTTTACTATGTTTATTAGCATATTTTTTCTTTGTAAACAAAGTTCCATTGAATATCGATTTTTAAAACGTCTAGTTTTTGCTTTGCAATCTATCAACTACTTAATAAAAATAATATTACTTATTGTCCTTATTTCAATAATATTTAATAAAAAAGTATAATTTTAGAAATCAAGATTTTGAAAAATTAATATTAGCATCTCTAGTTTTTTCTTGTTTGGAAAAATAAAAATTTCATTGAATAAAACAGTATTTTTTAAATCATAAAATATAATTATTTAGAAATTTTACTTATTCTTGGTGCATAAAAGAATGATATCAATGAAATGGGATATTTTAGGAAACTGATCTTAATGCTATTCTCTGATCTCTTGTTTCGTGGTTAAATAAATGATATACTCGCCACTTGATTCTCTTGATAACCTACGACACAAAAAAATGTCTAATGTGTTATTACAAAATATTAAGCAGTAGATAATTATACTCGTTGCGATGATAAAAATATTTAAATCGTTTAATGAACTCTATTTCACTTATGAAATTCTCCTAGTCATTACATCTCTTCCAATTGTTAAGATTATGAATTATTACATAATAAAAATAACACATTATTGTTCAGCAGTAATGTTATTACTTCAATAAAATGAGTTTTAAATGATTTTTTTAAAAAGTAAAATTAAATTTTTATTAAAATTAATTTCAGAACTGCTGATTGAATAACATAGAGTGAAAACAAAATTGAAAACGAGCACGGACGGCATAATGTTTCGTGCTGAGAGGAACAACGGAGACGAGGACGCAGTGATGAGTCTCGTAGGTGCTGAAGAACGAGTAGCTATTCTAGATGCAGGTGCACAATATGGAAAAGTAATAGATCGCAAAGTACGTGAACTTAATGTTCACAGTGAAATTCTACCTCTGGACACCCCTGCATTCACACTAAAGGAAAAAGGCTACAAGTAAGAGAAAATTAATTAAATTTCGATTGTTTATATTGTATGAAAATTTAATTTGTCTTGTTTATATATCACTTTGTTTTATTATTTATTCTTTAATTAACTTCATTTACAGAGCCATCATCATTTCCGGTGGACCTAGTTCAGTGTATGCTGAAGATGCACCTCGGTATGATGCAGATATTTTTCGAATAGGAATTCCGGTTTTGGGAATTTGTTACGGCATGCAAATGATGAATAAAGAATTTGGTGGCACTGTTATTAGAAAAGAAGGCCGAGAGGATGGACAATTTTCTATTGAAGTTGACTCCAAGTGCCTTCTTTTTAAGTAAGTATCTGCTAGTTTACACAAGGATCCTATCATTATAATTCACTCAAAAAAAAAGATGTGAATAATTTTTTTAATTTCATTTCCTTACTATTCAGGACCTTGTCAAAAGATCAGTTAGTACTTCTAACACACGGTGACAGTATTGAAAGGGTAGCAGACAATTTTCGCATTACTGCTAAATCATCAAACTTTATAGCTGGCATAGCAAGCGATAAAATGAATTTGTATGGCGTACAATTCCATCCTGAAGTTGATCTCACAACTAATGGTAAAATTATGTTGCGTAATTTTCTATTTGATGTTGCTGGATTGACAGGAAATTACACATTGCGAGGTAGAGAGGCAGAATGTATTCAATATATACGAGAAACAGTTGGCAATAACAAAGTTTTGGTAAGTTTATTATTTAAAAATAAAACCAAATCATTTGATTTGAGATGATTTTACTAATGATTTGTTAACATTATTATAGCTACTGGTAAGTGGAGGTGTAGACTCGACAGTGTGTGCTTCACTGTTACGTAAAGCTTTGAATGAAAAGCAAGTGATTGCTCTTCATATCAATAATGGTTTTATGCGTAAAAATGAGACACCTCTCGTTAGACAGAGTTTAGCTCAAATTGGCATTAAACTAAAAGTAGTTTACGCTGCGCACAACTTTATGCAAGGTTCAACGACAGTGCCCTCAGATAATGTTCCAGTAGTGGCCAACACTTACGTTACAAATAATAAAGGAATCACTGCAACTGGAATTGGACCACCATTTAGAATGACAAAAATGCTGTGCCAGACAACGAATCCAGAAGAAAAGCGTAAAATTATAGGCGATGTTTTTGTAAGAATAGCTAATGACGTTATGGCGGAAATGGGTCTAAAGCCTGAGGAAGTTTTTCTTGGTCAGGGAACACTTAGGCCTGATCTTATTGAAAGTGCCAGTGCATTAGCTAGTGGTATGTAAAGCAATATATTTTATGAATTTTATTTTTTCTTGTAATTGTTTCTAATGTATGTTTTAATATCTGACTGATGACAGGTAAAGCTGACGCGATAAAAACGCATCATAATGATAGTGAATTAGTGCGAGCATTAAGAACGCAAGGACGAGTAGTCGAACCTTTAAAAGATTTTCACAAAGATGAGGTAAGGGAACTGGGACTCAAATTAGGATTACCAGGGTTGTTAGTTTCCCGCCATCCTTTCCCTGGTCCCGGACTTGCTATTCGGATTTTGTGCGCTGACGAACCCTATATGGATAAGGACTTTTCTGAGACACAGGTAATATTTCTGGATTCTATTTATTGACAATAAATAAATAATAAAAATGTTGATGTACTAAATTACTGAATGTGTGGTTTCAGGTAATAGTTAAAATAATGGCAGAATATGAACAAATGCTTCATAAGAAACATGCTCTCTTAAATCGTGTTGAGGGAGCAACGAGCGAAAACGAACGACAGCATTTACGAATAGTTTCGAGTAATCGTCATATTGCTGCTACACTTTTGCCTATTCGTAGTGTGGGAGTTCAGGTAAAATATATTTTATTACTTTAATAGAAGGGTTTATGAATTGTGAATTTACTCTCAAGTGTCTTTTGTTTGAATTTGAAACTTTTCGATAATGTTAATATGTTATATTAATGATTTATATTTGTTTGAAAATAGGGTGATAGACGTAGTTATAGTTACGTAGTTGGACTTTCGATTGAAGAAAGTAGTGGTGAATCGATTGAATGGGACGATATGTTGTTCCTAGCCAAGTTGATTCCACGAGTTTGTCACAATGTGAATCGTGTCTGTTACATTTTTGGGCCGATGGTTCATCATCCAATCACCGACATTACACCGACACATCTTACATCAAATGTAATAGGCACTTTGAGGCAGGCGGATCATTTAGCTAATCAGGTTCTAACATCAAATGGTTGCATGAAGGAAATAAGTCAAATGCCAATTGTCCTTATTCCTGTGCACTTTGATAGAGACGCGGCCATTAGAGCGCCCTCTTGTCAACGATCCGTAGTTCTTAGGCCTTTCTGTTCTCAAGATTTCATGACAGGCACTCCAGGAATACCTGGCAAAGAACTACCCCTACATGTAAGTATACACCAATTAATCTATTTTATTTTAAAACTAATAGAACGAAAGATTGTAAACAAAACAAAAAAATTTCAGGTGGTGAAGAAAATGGTGTCCGAAATATCTTCGGTGCCAGGCATTTCCCGCGTGCTGTATGATTTGACGTCTAAACCACCAGGTACCACCGAATGGGAGTAGTGAACATTAAAAATTCATGCCCGACTTATCTGTTTCTATTTTTTCACCACCCTCGCGCGTAACATCTAACAAAAAAGTGAAAAGAACTATTTATGAAATATACATATTATATATATTATATATATATATATACAGAACACGTAATGAAATTGAGGTTAAAAATGACTTCTTATTGTTTATAACAAATTTATAAATCAAGATTCGTTTCAATTGAAAAAATGCACTAATACACATGTACGTCATTGCGCTCTTTTTAAAGAATGCACAAAAGTAAAAATTCCGGTGGTATTGTGTTCAATAAAACGGTGGCAGGTAAGTATATCATGTTTGCTTGTAAATATATTCGTTTTTAGATAAATTGTAAAAAAAATATTAATTTATTTTATCTCAAAAAAAAAAAAAAAAAAAAAACCGAAGTTAACATATATTGTCACTCCTGCACTTGTGAAGATTGCATCCGATCGTTGGTACCATTAGACTACTCTTATACTCGATCTGCATATAATGTTGAACATGCTCCACTATTTTTCTGTATGCCTCATGCCAAACGCAACTTCCAGATTTTGTTATACATCTGAACAGAAAAGAAAAATGACAAACAAACATGTAGCGAATCGATGTAATTTGATCATGATACCAAGTTTTTTTTCAATTATACAATTTCGTGAAAAAGTAAAAAAAAAAGACAATTGTCCCTCAATCTCCATAAGTGTTCTTTTTATACTCAACTTCCGTTACATCAAAAGAGAAATGATTAATTTTTTTTCTTAAAAACTCTGATAATTTCTTACCTGTGCATGCATTTTAATAAAACGTGTAGATCTTCAATCAATTTTTTTCCTGGAAGCATGCTCAAATATGTGGCTAGTGATAAAATGTCTATTTCATTTACAAACTCCGAATCGGAAACCCAACTTTGTATCTGCATTCTGATCTGCAATTTAAAATTTTTATAGATTGCCTAAATTTTGATTATATGAGTTTACAACTCGTTACGTGTGAGAAAAAAATACTCTTACTAAAGAGAAAAAGTACCGTTAATTAAAAACCGTTAAATACCGTTAATTAAAAAATACTCTTAATTAAAGCATGTGTAGATAGCAGAGCAAAAAAAATAAACATTAATATTAAATAAAAATTTAATAATTTACTTTAGGTATTACCTGATCAGTTGACAGATCAAACATACATTTTACAAGAGCACTCAATGCCTTTTCTTGGCCTTCACTTTTGACATCCTTGTCAGAAAAGGATCTGATGTGTGAAATTATAGCAATCATTTCTTCGTCTCTGTTTTCTTGCATTTTTTCAAATGTTTTTGCTTGTTCTTCTCTGTTTGTTTGTTTAACTAATTCGAATTTATTTTGCTCTTGATCTGTTTCCATAACACGAAGTGGTACTGAACTATTTCTGACAAAAGTGTTTTTTGGTTTTCTGCCTCTCGTTGACTTTGGTTTTGGAATTTTTGATTTAAAACTTCCTTTTAATTTGGTGGGAATATTCTTTTTCTTTTCGGCGTTACTTCTTTCTCGTCTCTTTATCATACAGAACATCTGTACATCGTCTTTCATATCGTCCGGTAAGGCTGCTAAGAATTCAGGGTCCACTTGGGAGAAGGAAAAATCTCTTTCATCAGCTAAATAATTAAAATTCATATTCAGTGGTCTATTCGATTTTGTTTCAGGTTTTTTTTCTAAGTTTGGTTCACAATTTTTAGATTTCGAAACCTTTTGGTCGGATTTACTGTCGGATGTTTTTGTTAATGAAACGGTTTCAGATTTCTTATTAGATTTGTATTCGTTTAAGATTTCATTTCTTATATCCTCAGGTAATTCAACAAGGACGGACATGTCCACTTCTTGAAGAGGCGGCAACTCAGCTTTTCCCTTTGGTATATTCTTTTTCTCTTTAAAATAGAATTCTTGTTTATTTTGAATTGTTCTTGTAGATCCTTTGGATTTATCTTTTTGACATTTATCAGTATTTGTCTTATTTGATTTACTGGCTTCAATTTCTTTTCTGATATCTTCCGGCAATTCATTTAAAATTGAATCATCAATCTCTTGCGATGGTAAAATTAATTCATTTTCTAACTTTTGTTTATTTTGAAAATGAGATTCCTTAAAAATTGATGTACGATTTATTACTTTAGGGACACTTTTTGTTTCATTTGATTCAGAATATTTTTTTTCAAGTTCTAATATCTTTTTTGATTCATTATTTGCTGTAACGTTCGTTTCTGAAGTTGATTGCTTAGCTTTGTTAATAAAATTTACTAAACAATTAGAATTTAACTTATGTTTAATAATATCGAGTCTTGATATTTGAATTCCAATACCTCGAATATCTTCTGGCGTCTGTTGCATTTGGTTCCACAGACTAAGAACTTCTCTGGAAAAAGTACATAATTTAAAAAAAATTAACACTTTTTTTTAAAAATCGAAACTTACCTGGTAATAATTGATTGCTCATCAACAGAAGCAATAAAATTCTTTGATTTTGTGAAGTAATCGCAAAGTCCGTGGCCCATAAACTTGGCTGTTTCTTTGGGAGCATCTTTAGCTCGAACCATTAATTTTAAAGTTAAGCATCTTCCCTTTGCATTCGCATTCCTCAATCGTGTGTAAATTTCAAGAGATAATTTCTTTAAAAATTCTTCTGCGTCCAAATGATTCTCAAACCGAATTCCGTAGTTTACTTCTGCAGAAATAGATTTCCTCACATGCTCCATATTTAATTTTGAATGATCAATTCCTCTGCACATGTTGTGTAGCATTTCTCCTGTTTTCTTTCCAAACTCTTTTTGCAAAACAAAAAGTTCAAATTCTTGAAGATCCAAACAAGTTTTAATCTGCATTGCATTTAATTTACTCGTGGTTGAATATCCAACACCTGAGAAAAATTTAATAAATAAATAAGAATTCTTAATTTTCAATAAAATAACCAAAAAAAAAAAATTAATCTGTAAAATTCACCTGGCAAGTCCTTTACATTTAAGGTTCCAACGTAACTTAAAACAGAGTCTTCCGTTAAATGAAACTGACCATCGGGTTTTGCTTTTTTTGTAGCAAGTCTTGCTTGCAATTTATTGCTTCCAAAACCAGTGGAAACTTGGCATCCAGTTTTTTCTTTAATCTCCCTTCTAATAAATGTTGCAAATTCCAAAGGTGTGGCATTCGCCTTGGAAAGAATTTTCGAACAATCTACATACATTTCGTCACAACTCACAGCTTCAATGTCAAGTGTGTATGATGCTACTGTATCATAAAGTGCATAAGAGACTTCCTTGTATCCCTCAAAATCATATTTTATTGTCTTCAAATTTGGACAAAGTTTTAGAGCTTGACCCAGGAACATGCCATTCTTTAAACCAAATTTCCTTGCTTCATAAGAGCAAGAGGCAATTTCTGAATATGAACCTTCTTGATTTTCATTTGATTTATTTCCTTTTGCATGTGTCACAGCGACCGGTTGACCTTTTAATTCAGGACGATTTCGAATTCCAACAGAAACAAAGAAACAATCCATATCTATATGCATTATGATATTTTCTTGTAGATTTTCATTTGGACTTGAGTCTGTTGCAAATATGTCATCTTCAGAATCTGAATCGACTTTAGTCGACGGTCCAGGTCGATTAAATTTATTCTCCATAGTCAATCGTTCGAGTCCTGGAAAATTTCCTTTACTTTTATCTCGTAATTCGTTTATGTAATCTTTAAATGTCGCTCCCATTGTAGCAATATGATGTAATCGTGAATTGTTATAAAACTCGGAAATAAAATCCGAATTCTTTGAACACATAGCAGTCTTATTTTTCGTTGAAATTTCTTTTACTTCGTTAACGTCAGAGGTTTTCACATCAGGCGATTGTTTAGAAACTTTAGTAGTCTTACCTTCAGATTTATTTAAAAGTTCAGGAGTTTTTTGAACTGGACTTTCATTAACTGTTGACTCCAAGTTGGTTAAATCTAATTTTGGTGATTCTGATTTCCCTACTACTATTTTCAAAGAATGCTTACTGTTTACCTTTGGTGTTGAAAATTTAGAAGATTGTATATTTGTGTTATTAAAAAATTCTTCTTCAGTTGGAAATCTACTCTGGGAACTATTTTCAGGTGTAAAATCATTGTTTGAAGTTGATTTATGTTCTTTAGGAATTGCATTCGAATCCATTGTTGGTTTTATATCATTTACCTTAAGAGAAGTTGATTTTAAAATGTTTGTGCTACCAGCAATAGATTTGTTTGGGCTTGATTTAAAAATATTCAATAACTGAGGTTGTGATTTTGTACTTTGTGAGTAGAGTAAATACTTTCGAAAATCTAAAAGTTTACCAGCATTGATGCTATCAGTTATCCAGGATGGTTTACAAAGCGGTAAAGGATTTTTACTTTTCATATACATAACTATCTTTGAATATGGAAGATTTGAGGCAATCAGGTGTGTCGTATGTTTAGGTCTTAAGTACTGATGATAGACTCCTCCGTTTTCTAACATTAATCGTCTCAGTACATCTGCTGTTGGGTCTGTATAACCATTTACGAATATTGCGACACCCTGAAATAATGTTGACGTATTTTGAAACTCGGTTTTTGCATCCGTCAGAAATTGTTCTTCGAGTTTTGCCTTCTTTGCTTCCATGTATCCACCCTAATTTAAAAAAATACAATATACATTGTATGGATTTTATAAATAAGTATATTATGGGTGGAACAATTTTACATACCCAGCTTTCGAAGACATCCTCTGCCCAACTTTTCGTCTTCTTTGCCATCACTTTATTTTACACATTAACACCTTTTCATTCAACAATATAATTATATTTTATTGTATATTCTTAAAAATCACCACTTGCTAACATGCTGGTAGAAGCATTTTTAGGTTAGAATACAATTTCTTTAAAATTTTGATTTTAAGTTACAAATTTTTTTATTACTTAAAGTATTTTATGTAAAATAATATAAAATTTGTCTCATTTATTACATGCACCTATTATTTAAAAATGTGTTCTTTGTTTTGTTTTGAAACTATATTTACTAAACCATTGAAGATATATAGAAAAGAATGGAAACTTATATGTACTTCTTTCCTCTTTGCTTTCCGCCATATTTATTTATATAGTTTCTGGCCATCATTTTAAGTGGCAAATTTGAAAAAATATTTTAATTAACTACTTTTATCAGTAATCATGGATTCAATTTTTCTACGTATAAAAAGTATAATATAACTTAAAGAAGAATTACTATAAATAGCAGTACATTTTTTAAATTTAAGTTAACTTAGGGAAAACAAATTGTTATTGAAGAAAAAACGACAAATATAGTTGCATTAATTTTTAATTTAAAATATATAAACTGTACATATATTTATAGGTAATATGTATTTATACTTTATATACTTTTTAGGTGATGTAGTAGTTTGTTGGTATGATAAATTAATAGTGTGTACGACGTATTTTTACGCGTGGCAATTGAGCAGCGAAAAAATTTCCAAATTTCTTCTGGAAAATCAACAAAAAACTTTCACAATCAATCACACTGCTCATCAGCCATTTTATTATCTAATTTCAAAACAATCACTTATTAATATTATCGTACCCTACTCAGTCCATTCTACAATGAACAATAAAATAAACTGTTCATTCATGTAAGTATATTTTTTTATGATAAAGAATTTGTAAAAGAAATACTTCTTTTTTTTCTATTATTTATGAGCGAACTTAAAACCTTTTGGTTTTGTGGCATTATCACTTATTGGAAAAATAGGACATATAATTTTGTAGACTTCACTTTTGATTACTACATTTGTTTTTCAGTTTTGTATTTATCATAATAATTATTTCATATTCACCAATAATTTAAAATGTTGTTTAATTTTAAATTATTTAAAAACATCGCATTAAAGACAACTTAAATCATGGATTACTATAATTTTATATGATAAGGCTCTAGTAGGCCATTCACCATGAATGAAAGAATAAATATATTATATATCAGTCTTAAAAAAATAATTTATAATGAAATATGTTATTCAAAGTCTAGAATTTAATGTCCTATGAGAAAACGCAATAATTAAGGGGAATTTCAAGCTATTTTAAATTTTTGTAGAAAAAATTCTTAATTTATTCGTGATTGTTTCACGTGTTCTTACAATTAGATTCTATAAATTCGAGCTCTTATTCCCCTTCATTTTTTTATATAAAAATAAATGAAAATGATAACAAAAAAAAAAAAAAAACTTATAATCAATAGACAGCCATAAAATTATTAAAAGAACTGTACATATAATTTCGTAAAAAACTTCTAAATATTTACAAACAAAACTAGTTATATAAAATTTCGCAGTACAATAAGCATTATAATATAGAAACAAACTTTGTTCTTGAACTAAAACCTAGTAAATTTTTTTTAAATCACACGAGAAGTATTTTAATATACATTAGTTGTATGCCATTAAAAAATTTTTTGACATACTTTAATATATAAAAATTTTGTTTTAAATTTTTCTTATACCTAATTACCAATCCACAATACTAAAATGTAATCGTTCAAAAATGAAGAACACGTGGACAATCTACGCATACAGTTTGTTTAAAAATTTTTTTTTAGAAAAGTCGATTAATACTCATGGTGAAAAGATACACTATCGCGTCTTATCCTAATGGTCACTTGGTTCCCTTACGTATGCAATTTTCAATATTTATTTTTTTGCTTGTCATTATATGCGACTTAAGGTTGGAGAACAATCATAATAAAAAAAAAAAAAAAAAACAAAAAATGCAGTAAAAATGATATATTTTTCATTTCAAGTTTACGAAAAATAAATTCAATAAAAAATATTTTTCTTTAATAAATCAACAATAATAGAACGTTTCAAATTAATCTTGAAAACAATTGATTATAATATGGAACATATGGAAATAAGATTTGTTTGCTTGAAACATGTATAAAATCTCGAGAGAGGAGCCTGTTATTAATAAATATTTTCCTATAATTAAATTTCACATTATAGCTCCAAAATGACCCGCAGATGAAAATGATAGAATATACATAATGTGCGTTTCTCTTGGTTCGTCTTTAATACTGCAAGATCGTCCTTTTTATTAGTGAATCTTTGATTCAAATACGCAATTGATCTTTGCTCGCTCGCCTTTCCTGTTGATTTCAGCTTTAAGTTTGTGTCGAATTCGTGACGATGAATTCGACACTTGAGTTTAACTAAGTTATAAATAACCTAATAAAGAGGTAAATTTCAGCTACCCTGGTAGGGCATTTGATCCGGAAGAGAAGAAGAATGATTTTGACTTGGACTCTGATGATGATGATAATGTGGACTGCTCCCATCTTGTGACATTTCATTGACTACTGGTTCCTCATATTTACCCCTCTTAAAACGCCCATACAATGACGAATATGGTAAATTGTAGTGAATAGCGGCTTGGTTTATACTCATATGCCCCAGCCTGAAATAAATTATGTATATATATGTTTATTGTACCTTCATCAGAGAAACTGATTTTTAGGTTATGTGTTTATAAACACACACTGGAAATAAATAAATGTGTTTTGCAATTTACCTAACAGCCTCAAGAGCTTCGGTCATCGCGTCCTCGCTCCATGGAGTAGGATTACTCCTGCTAAGTTCAATTCCTTCCCTCTTGCATCGTCCATAAAGTGTGCCAGTTGGAATTCCGAATTCAGTCGATGCTCTCTGCACTGACGTTTGGCCGGATCTGATTGCTTCCAATGCTCTGTCAAGATCAGCCGGTGACCATGTTGTAGGACTTGCATTGAACGGTGCCGCAAGTCTGATACCTTCTCTCCTGGCAATTTTATACAAAGTACTGGAGGGTATTCCAAAAGCTTTGGAAGCTTTGTTTGCAGAAATTGTTCCAGTCCTTAAAGCTTCAAGGGCATTGTTTAGACTTTCATCACTCCACGATTTAGTTGGTCCATCCTTTTTGGGAGTGTCGATTCCTAAACGATGAGCTCTTTGCCATAAAGTAGTCGAGGGTATACCAAAAGTTGCTGTAAGTAAAAAAAGAAACTTTAAAATAAGAAAGTACAAAAAAAAATACAAGAGTGATTCATATTATAAAAATTCATTTACCGGATGCTTTTGTTAGGCTCATATCATGATTCCTTAATGCATCTAAAGCCGCATCCATGTCTTCTTGCGTCCAAGATTTCGATCCATGATGGTGAGATCCCGATTGACCCGAATGACCTCTAGAGTTATTTTCTCCAGAATCCGAATGGACGGAATTTCCCGAAGGCATAAGTCCAAGGAGTTCAGGTGTTATCATCATCATGTTATCGTTGTCTCCTGCCGTTTTCGAACTCACACTCGCTCTGTCTGACATATGACTGTCAATGTCTATTGTATCCGACGAATCCATTGTGTGTAGGGTCTCGAATTTTATCTTTACACTGTCGCAATTTTGTATTTCTAAATAAAATAAACAAAAAATATTGAGCAATTAGTTTTATTGATGTTAAAGTTGCAGAGTAAACAAAAACAAAATAAAATTTAGATTGAGGTCACTAAATTTTCAAATTGATTAATGAAATATTTATTTTTAGTTTTTAATAATGAACAACTAAATTGGGACACTAATTTAAATGTTAACACCGCATTCACTCTACTGACGTTATAATGTACCTGGAGCTTCAAGACCAATGAAAAGCTCCGGTAAACACTAATTTCTATTGCTTGCAGATGCTAAATGAGGCTGCGTGGGCAGAGGAACGAACAGAGTAGCGCAAATCTAATCACAAGTAGTTAAGCCCGATTAGGCCAATTATTTTGATTCCCTCCCTGACTAATGAGGTACTGACTGCTCTCTTTTTTTCTTTATTGTATGCTCAAGATCGAAGGAGTCAATTGATGATAGTGATTATAAAATTCATGTTAAAAAAAAGAAAATACCTGCTGATTGATGGTCTGAATCCCTGAGATGTGTGATTGTAGTACCGACGAGAGTAGCACTTGGTGGTGTTGGTTGTGTTTCTGGAGGTAAATCCACTTCACCGGGGTCTGGATGATGTCCGTAGTGACCTAAACCTGTGTGACAGAACATGTCACCTTTTATTAAAAGTGTAAACATTCGGTTCATATTTAACATAAATATGTTTTTCGCCCCACATCTGGAACTTGTTTGAAAATGCTTTCTTATAGATAATCTAACAATGTTAAAAATTTTAAAATCAAGCTAATATTCTTTTCAAAAAAAATTTACCCTGAAAGGTTTCCAAAGAATTTGATGACAAAGAATTTTCAACATGGGATACATAGGTACTTGTATCTGGTTCATATTTAACGTTTTGCATGTCGACACGAGGTTCATATTTTAAATCTAATTTAGTCAACTCTCGATAGTTTTCAAACTCCTCGAGTTCTTCTTTTATTATAAATTCATTTTTAACCAAAGTAGGATAACTTTCTAAAGAACTGGATGATAGAGAATTATCGATTTGTGATTCATGAAAGTCATTGTCCACGTATTTAAATTCTTGCTCCACATCTGATCGTGGTTCATATTTGAAATCTAATTTAGTCAACTCCCGATAATTATCAAATTCTTCAAGTTCTTCTTTCACTATTATTTCACGTTTTACCAAAGTGAATGGTCTATTATTTGTCATACCGAAAAATGAATTTGTTTCTTGAAGTTGTACAGTTATATGATTATAATCTTCGTTGCAGGCAAAAGAATTTTCGAATGAATTATCTAAACAAAATTTTCTTTTTGCATTTCTGCTTCGTTGAATTACATCTTTCGAGTCTTCTATTAGAGTTATTTCCGGTGTCAGTAAATCTTTGTAAGTGTCAATCATTGTCAATTATTCGAATCAGCACCAATAATTTATTTACATGATATAAGAAAAATTTTTCCGATAAATATTTTTTAAAACAATTATGGTTAATGAAAGAATTACACTCTTAATTTATTGTCGGCACGATACAAAATCTTCATAACCTTACTTTTGAGGTAATTTTTTAAATGTTCTTTAAAATAGTCTTGTAAAATTGCATTTTATTAAAAACTTTTTTTTTTCTGAACACAAATTGAACACGTTTAATATGCTTTTGCTGTCATAGGCTTCGCATTGAAAACAAAATTCATGGAGGCTGCTCGCGTACTCCATTTGCATTTTTCGGCATTTATTTGTCTTCAAGGTTGTACAATTTAATTGTTAAGTTCACCATTTAACGAACGCGTGTATTTTTTGTTCAACTAATAACTAATTTCCACTTGTTGTACTCATTTTTGTTAGAATAATAATCATGTTGTTGATGCCCGCGTCAAGCGAAGCAAACGGAGCAAACTAACCTAAAGTACGCTCAAGCAAAAAAACCAACCTAACGCGAAACGAGATGCGCGTTCAGTGTTGCCAATTTTGTAAGAATTGGTCATATTTGCGGAATATTCAATTTTTATCTTCTTTAAAAAAATTACTAATATTTTCAAATTAAAAATTTATTCTAAATTTAATAATAACATGTATATGAACCGAGGTGTGAACTTTGAATATTATTGAATCATTAAACAGAAAAAGTGTTAAAAAATGTTTATATTGCAATAAATGGCCTATTATTATTTTTCTAATTAATTAAACTTTCATATATATCATTTTTCTATAAAGGAAGCTTCATATTGTTTTAAAATTCTTTTATAACTTTTGTTCTGCAAATTATAGAAGTTGCACTTACCTTTGTTACATTTTGTGTCACTAAATATTCCAATTACATTAAAAGACTTTAATTTTTCTCTTAATATTATTTATACTTATAGAATCTAGAATCGAATTTTTTCAACTGGAATATATAAAATATAAATAGTTTTATTATGATAAAATTAAAAAGAGCTGAGAAAATTTTTTGTTTCGAAAAAATTTTGTTCAATTGAATTTAAATCTATTTTCCAAAAAGTCAGACATGACTCATAAGAATTGAAATATGCAAGTTGATAAAATTATTTAGAAAAAAAAAAAAATTGAAAGAAATGAAAATGGAATTTGCTATGCCTGAAATTTAAATAATTTGAGAGAAATGATTGCAAATATATATATCTTTAAGGAGAAAAGTGAAAGGGATCGAAATGTGAGATTTGTTCTTAAAAAAGCAAGAGTCATGAAAGATTCCAGTTGTGGGGCGCAAATAACCTGGATGATCGACTTACCGTTGTTGTTGTTTGTAGTACTGTTACCGTTGTTATTGTCGCGTTGGCAGGATTCCAGGACTACTGCTGATGCAGCCTCCGCACACTCCTCATCTTCGGTCTGCCAACAGTCCCTGTGATTCTGCGGGAACATCCGGTCCAAATTTAGCTTTCGAGTCTAAAGTGAGGAGCCGTTTTGCCACCGTTATATGTCGGTGTGTAACGACTAAATTTTCTCTCTACTTTTCCCTTCTTTAGCTATATATCATTTTTTTTCATCTCAACACCCGATTTCTTTTTATCTCTATATTTTCAATATTTTTTCCACAATGTAATATTTTTATTCATTTATATTTATTTATTTATCAAGCAAAAGTTTGATTATGTCCATTTTATCCACTATGGATAATTTTTCTCCATTGGAAAAAATTCTAAGCATAGATTAGTCATTGAATTTAAATAAATTTTAAGTATTTAATTTTTTAATTAAATTAATTTTCTTAAATTTCTAATTTGTATTTACTTTTCTTCAATTCTATTTAATTAAGTCTTTTGACAGTTTTTAAATTAAAAGAAAAGAATTTGATTTGGAAAACGTATTTAAATTGAAACGCTTTTTCAATTTTTTGTTTACTACAACATCCATTATGATTTTCCAATTTTAGGATACTTTTATACTTTTTTGGGATATTGCAACTTTTGTGTGAAAGAAATCATAGTTTTAGAGCGAACGCTACACTCGAAGTAGATACAGTATTCGTAAGTAGTAGTGGCAGTCAGGTGAGACTTTGCGCATGTCTCACTCGACTGCCGCTACTACTTGCGAGTTAGCACGAGGCTGTCACTTCGTAAAAAATTATATTCCCCTATAAGCAATTAATTTTTTTTTCGACAAAATTTTCCAATTTTTAAAAATCTTACAACAGTCTATATAGAGACTTTCTTTTCAAGTATTATAAAATACCATAGAAATTTATTTAAATCCAATGATGCGTTTTGCAACTTTTAAAAAATGAGTAATCAAACATTCGCAACAAGATATTTATAAAATCCGTAATTTTTACAGTCTTAAAATTATGAAATTTACAATCTGAAGGTTATAAAAGTAGAAAAAGATTTTTAATTCGACATAATATAATAATAATAATTATGATTATATTTTTTATATTATATTATATTCGATTGAGTGATAGAAACGATATTTTATTTAATAATAATAATAATAATAATAATAATAATAATAATAATAATAATAATAATAATTTTGCAATTTACTTCAGATTAGTAAAAGATTCCGTAATCTCAAGATTATAAAAATTCGGCATTTCGAGGATTAAATATAAAAAGAAATTTTTCGCATTGAATAAAATTTTAAATCCCCTTTTTGCAATTATTGTAGGATTGCGTCGCTATTCAGAGATATATTCAAGTAGATGCCAAACCTCTTTGTCGCGCTCAAAATCTCCTTCTGCGTCCTCCTCCTTGTATAAGTCTTGATGCCTGGAATCCGAGTTGCGAGTCTCGAAAGTGGTTCTTGGCCTCTTGTACCTTGGATGATGCCTCTTTAGCTTTGTATAGTTTAGTCTGGTGGTGCTGGATTCTCGCGGTGGTGAGCTGAGGCTAACCGAAGGCGGTCCCTCTCTGCTCTCTGGGACCTCACAGAGGCCCTTGATTTTCAGCTGATCAGCCGTCTTCAGCAAGGACTAAAACAAAAAAAACAAAAAATTTAAATTCGTCTTATTCCCTTCTAACTAAAAAAATGTTCCATCGATTTAAGTAAATTTCAGTTTTTATAACAAAATTTATTGCATAGTTTATGGAATTTTTGTTTCATCAGTTTTTTATTTTTACGCCTCAATAAAATAATAATAATAAAATAATAAAGTAATAAAATAAATAACAATAATAATAAATTTTTAAGGATTTTGGATTTTTCTTCAACCGAATGTTTAAGGAAATAGTTTTTCGAATTTTGTCAAATTGATTATAAATATTATGCGCACTGATGAAACACAGACGTCTTGAAAATTCAAGTACCAAGAGGCAGAATTCTCTTCAAAGCTACGCAAAAGTTCTTTGAACCTCAATGGCTATTTCGCTTATTGTTTTGGTATTACAAAAAGCTGTAAAAGCATTGAAAAAAAATATAGGTAAGTATGTAAAGGTGAAAACCAGGGGGGGGGGATAAAAAGTGAAGAAAGTAGAAAGGTAGGAGAAAAAGAGAGACAGAGAGAGAATTATTGGAAACGTGGTGCCAAGCAGGCAGCCACCCTTGCCGAAGTCGGGTGCTCTGTTCTTTAATCAACCCAAGGGTGGCGCGATTAGGCGGGGTTGTGAGGATGGGTGATGGCGATGCCGTATAGCTAGTGAGTGGGGCTGAGCTGGGGTTTGGGGGGCAGATAGGGGGCTGGTCTGGTGTCGGGGGTGGAGAAAGCAAAAACGCCCGCAGGAAGAATAGGGGAAGCTTCCGACGCGGCTGTCGCGGCCCCAGGGCCGTATCGACCATTCCCCCCTCAAACTCCGATTTATCCTCTCTCTCTCTCTCTCTCTCTTTTTCTCTTCCTCTCTTTAGTTTTACTCCACTCTCCAACTCACCATTACACTACCTACACGATTTTCCATCAGTCCTCCACTTTCGCATGTTCGCGAATATTTCTCCCAGTTGGAGGATTTGCTAAGTCCGGAAACGATTCATCGACATTTTCGGGCAGTGAGCACTCGCAGTACGACGACACTCTCACAATATTCGTATTCCATTTTTTTTTCACGATTTAATAATTTCGAAATAAAATTATTCCTTTATAAAAATCTCTTTCACTATTGTTGTTTTTTTATTGTCTATTTCTATTCTTATTTTTATTGTCACTTTGCTTTTTTCGCGGCAGAAATTTTTTTTACTTTTAAAATCGACGTTATTTAAAAATCAAATTACTCTAATGTTCAATATGCACCATTTTTGTAATTGATCACATTCTGCTATATATAGAAATAAAAGTTTCTTTTCTCTCATCGGTAATCCCCATCAAGCCATGCGATTACGAATAAAAGAGGGCCATCTACGATCAAAGTTTGATTTGTTGATCCCTACAGAAATGGAATGACACTACTTCAAAGTAGGGATTACAAAAAGTAACTTGATAAAATATATTTTTAATCAAAACTGAAAGAATCGAAACGAGGCATTTACGATAATTAGTTTTATTTAAGGTCAACAAAAAAATAGGGAAAACTTTTTTTTTTAAATTGCTTTATGCATTTTTGCTGTAGGAAAATGAAAAATTAAATTACAATAAATTTTCCTTTACATTATATGAGGAAAAAGAAATAAAATAAAAAAAATTGTGTAAAAGAAAGAGGTGTGACTTTTGAAAATGTCGTTTCGCGTTCAATTAAATAAATAAAGGGTAGAAAAAGCTTGTCAACATGATTTGGTCGTAGAACGACGACGTCGTTCGGTGGACCAGGAACGGCAGGTTGAGGGTGGTTATACAGGAAGGGGATTACCAGGTGGGGATGGGGGGACGGGGGACAGGGAGGATGCACAAGGGTGGTCTCAACTCTCGACGGTTTGGAGGGAAACCTACCAGCAAAATCCAACCTCACCAATCAATACTTAGGGTTCAAGGGCATCGCCCGACCAATTATACCAGACTAATTGATGTGAAAAGAAAAAATCCAATCCGTGAATCTCTGTTTCTGTCTCCGATGTCTATTCTTTTTCACTTGTCATTTTAATAAACGAGATGATTACTGTTTTCTTTTTCAATCTTCTATTCTGTTTACAAGATTTTAACAAACGCTAAAAAAGAAAATTTTTCATTCAAATACAATGACTATTATTATAAATAAATATTTCTTCGCGAAAAATAATATATATTCGAACCGGAATAATTATTTCTAAAGTATTTGGAAACTATACCATTTGACTCAATAACCGCATTTATTGCAAATTTTCACAATAAAATAATTTTTAAACTTCCCCAAATATTTTGGAAAGCTTCCTTATTTTTTTCTTATTCGAAAAATTCATTTATTTATTTCTTTATTTATTTCTATAGCAAATTATTAAACAACAAAAAATCACCTCCAAATGTGACAAATGTTACACAAGAGGAGAAAATAATGAATAAGCGTAAACAAAAAATTGAATGAATGATCATTTCCATCTTCATCGTTTCATTCACGCATTCAAACTGTAAAACAAGACTGACATTGAACAAATGAAATTGAGAATAAAATAGAAGGAAGAGGAAGAAAAAAAATGAGGTGAAAGATACGACAGGGAAAATCAGTGAAGCGAAGTGGTGCGGAAGTCCTTATTCTCCGAGAAGAAATAAGGGGGCGATTGAGCGAGAAGTCCAACAGGTGTAAGTTGGTGAAAAGATCGAGCGTGGCAACGAATTACGAGCAGAACGTAGGAAGAAAGAAAAAGATGAGGGTGGTTGCTTTTCTCGAAGAAGGGTGGAACTATATATATACAACTGTGCCGGAGATGGTAGGTAACTTGTGTCTTCTTTATACACACACATTTATGCGGCAGTAGGTGTGAAAGTAACAGACTACATGAAGTCACGAGGTTCACAAGACACAAGAGAGAAGATAAAAGAAAAAAGTGAAGATGGTGGCAAAAGAGAACTGCAAAAGACGATGGTACGGTAGTACAACTCCATAACGGAATTGATAATGTAATGGGTATCACGAGTAACATACCACCTTCTTTCCCCTCCTCCTCCTTCTTCTTCTTCTTCTTTTGTATATATACATGAACTCTTTTTCTCAATGGCAGTACAACTTTAACCACGTGACTTCAACATTGAAAAAAATTTACACACTCATCGTTTCCCTATTTTCAAATTTCAAGCATCCATTTAGTTTCAATATATTTCTATATAATATGTAAATTTACCAAAAAAAAAAAGATTTAACATTAATTACTCACAAACATATATATCTGGTGCAATGACACTTTAAAATATTCAAACATTGCATGTATCTTAAGACTTTCTAAAAGCTTTTAACAACGAAAGATTAAAAGTAATTTTGCTTTCTTTGGGGAATATACTTTTTATATACGAAATATGCGATACATACTTAAAAAACTTAGAAAGTGGAACGCAAATTTAAGTGCTGTAAAGAGTGGTGAAGAATTAAAGATAATAATTTATACATTTTACTGACAAAATGAATTTGTCTGGTAGCAGCAAAGCGAGGGATAAATTTAATTGAAATGGAATTACGAGCAATCTTTTCCTCTCTCTCTCTCTCTCCCCCTTTTAATACACGTCAGCAGGAAAATATGGGGGTTTGGAAGTTTTATTTTTGAGTTTTTGAATAAAACAACCATTTTGCGGGTTGTCTGTAATTATTATCACAGTTATTATTGATACAATATTCTTCAGTGGAACAATTTTTCTTGTGAAAAATAAATCTTATTTTAAAAATCTTATTTTAAATTGTAGAATTTTTAAGACTGCACTGAAAAAAATTTATTTGATTCAAATAACCGATTATTTATTATTAAATTAATATTTATTTGAACCAAATAATTTTTATTTTTATTAAATAAACTTTAATTGAATAAATAATTTCTTTAAATAAACTGTAATTGAATAAATAATTTCTTTAAATCAAATACTATTTAATTGACTTAAATAATAAAGTTTATTTTATACAAATATAAATATTTATTTGAAAATAGACAAGTAAACGGTTATTTGAATCAAATAAATTTTTTTTCAAACTCTCTAAAACCCTGTATTAGTTAAAAGTCATCCACTAATTAATTATTAAAAATTTCTACTAATTTTTTACTAAAACTTCAGGTCAAAACTAAATATTACTTAATAAAATTGTACACTTTTTGCTAAAAATTAGTAAAAATGGTTACTAATTTAAATTAGTGGACCATATTTAATTAAATTAGATTTAGAGAGTTTTGAAGATTTGAACCCCAAAAACCCCCTCGTAAGCACGGGCCTAACAAAAATTAATTGGCAATTAATTCTACAGATCAATATATAAATTGTACAAAAATGAAAAAGTCATTTTATAATTTTTCCATACAGAATCTGTAAATATATTATAATAATTATTATGTAAAAAACTAAAAGTAAATATGAAAAGAATAAAATTGTTGCGATCTGAAAATAAACCCGATTTTTAGTGACTTGGCTTTTGTAATAAGTTGTCAGTGAATAGAACGAATGTTTACGAAGGTAGAGGTAAGAAGGGTTGATAATGTGAACTACCCTCTGCTTCTTAGACGCTTCCGAGGGTCCTTAAAAAGTCGCAATGTCGCCACTCATCCTCATTCGAAGGGTGAAAACTGTCTTTTTAAATATATGTCTAAAAACTCTTTCTAAACTTGGAATCAAAATCTATTTGAAAAATCTAAATTATTTCTAATCCAACAAACACCTATATATCTATTTTTAAGTACTTTTCTTTACCTATTTTTACCGAAAATAGAACATAATGTGGCAGCAATATTAAAAAAAAAATTTGTTACTGATCGTTTCTTACGTTTCAGTAGAGCACAATATGAAACAAAATAGATAATATATTCAGAATATTTTAAAAGAGAAGCTTTTTCAAGAAGAAAATAATACGAAAGGAAACAATTTGCATAACCAGTAAACTGGCAAATATATCCCATTCGTCATGAATCAACACAAGAAAACTATTAATTCATCGAATAAATTAATTCAGTGGCCATTCGCCAACAAATTATGTTCGCTCAAATATTTTCCTAAATTTACCAATTAGACATATAATTATTTTGTGACTATTGAATATAAAATTCGACCCTCTTGAAAATTAATTCAAAAACTGTCTTAAATTCAGTCCCACTGGTAATTTGTCTTAAATTACGTATACACTAAAAATACTAATTACTTCCATTAAAATAAAATTATTTTCCACAGTGTGTAAAACGAAAATGTAGACCGAAAATTCTCTCTGGGCAATAAATTCTTTGAGCAGTTGAAAACTGAAATCAGACAATCAGTGCCAGACATAAAAAATGTCTCGGGTCAGCCACCGTCAAAGAAATCATACATTTCACTCGTCTCCCTCTGTCTGTTTCACGCGACGATAAAATAAAAGAGGTTCCTCGAAATCGTCCCTTCGTAAAAGAGTCGAAAAAGCACGCATTTTTCGTCGTCCATCACTCTCTCGCTTTATATTATCACTCTCTTTGCATTTCTCGCTTTTCGTATAGGTAAAATCGGTGAAAAGAAAAAAAAATGATGAGAAGCAAAACAAAACGAAAATGTATCGCACATCACTGACGATTGTCTGTGTACACACGTGGGAGGGTTAAACACACCGACGCACGGAATTCGCGACACTTGGCACCGAGAGCGTATAAGAACTCGTAAGGATGAGAAGTATAAGCAGAGAAAGAGAGGTGAGAAGAGAGTAATATCGTTTATCACTCACCTGGCACTCCTCCGGTAGTCGTAAGATCTCTGCGCGTAGGAGGTGGGTGAAGAATATGAGCCAGAGTGGGAGGAAAGGGAAGGAATAACAAAGAGAGAAAAGCCGAGGAGAAAGAATGTTGTTGGAATGACAGAAAGCAATGGATGATGAGTGAAAAAAGAGATGAAGAGAAAAATAAAGTGTAAAAGGAGCAAAGTGGTGTGGTAACGAAAAAAAGGAATAATAGAAATGAGTTACGCAGATAAAGAAAGAGTGAGAGAAAATAATGGGCGGGGGGTGGGGAGAAGGAGCGAAAATGGTGAAACGGAAGAAGAAAGGGTTAGAGGGGAGAAGTCACGAGGAGGCACCTCGTGAGAACGGAGATGAGAACACGACAAAACGGAGGCAACAAGGCACGAAGAAATGGGTGGACGATGACGGCGACGATGATGATGATGACGACGACGACGATAATTCCTGGCAGGGCCCGCTCTCCACCGCGGCGAAGCCCAACGAAAGTGAAATGGCATTAGGCTCTCCCGAGTGCGGAGGGCGAACAGCATTCGGAGGACGCCGGGACGACGAAGTGGTGGCAGAGGAGAGGGTGGAGGACGCCGCGAAATTCGCCGACGCGACAGACAAGGGCAGACAATTTGCCAGAACTGAGTCCGCGCGAGAAAGAGAAGGAAGGAGCAAAAGGATATCCGCGCTCAACGAGGGACAGAGAGCGAGTGAAGTGAACAGCGATTTAGAGCGAGTAAGTAAGAGTGTGTTCGCTCGCGCGAGGGCTGGGGCGAGACCGGCAACCAAGAGAGAGGACAAGGGGGAAACGCAGCCACCAAAAGTGGGGGCGAGACCGACGGGATGCCGGCGGGAGGGTGAACATTGGCGTAGTCAAGGGGGCAGAAGCCCCACTGCGACTTGCCTGCCCCTTTTCGAGTCTCGACAATCCTCTCCGTTTCCTAACTTCCCAGGGGGCGACAGGATGTGATTGATTATCAATTTATTCTTCGTTATATGAATTCGAGAGCGGTGGTCACGCTCAAATTCGTTATCATCGACGACAGCTATTAAGATTTCTCAGCGAAATCGAATTTTGCATTTAATAACTTCTAATGCACCCCCAAGAAAGTTCACATGTACCCAGCATTAAGAAGAAGAAGAAACTATTTTACAAACGGAATAAATTTTCCCAAAAAAAACAATTCAATTGTCTCAAAATGGTTAATTTGTGAAAAAAGTAAAAACCCTTGTTATCTTTTTAGCAAACAGTTAAAAATCAACATTTGCAATACGATTTCCCTAATGAAATGAGAAAATATTTAATTAATTAATATTGTTGATTCCCTAATGACTAGGAATTTACGTATAGGCTAACTTTTCCATGTTAATAATAATCATACAGCAAACTAATTTTTCTGTCATCGCTTCTGTCAACATTATTTAATCTCTTTATTAGTACATTACGAAGTTCGTCTATTTCTTATAAAAAATTAATGGCTCTGTTCTAAATATCGCATCTAACTGTTATTGCAAGCATCGAAAGAGGTATAAAAAAAAATAATTAATAAAAACACAATTAATTGAAGTAAATGTCAAGTATGAATAATTTTTTCCTAACTCCAAATGCGAAATGGCTCAAAATTAACAAATGTCTACAAAAATTACTCCTGAATGAAGTATTTTGGAGTAATTTGGATTTATTTAAAATATTTAAATGTGATTTTGTATACGCAATCTAAGAGTCATTGCATCGCAATGGGTATTTTGACCCTTTCGATTGCAGTATATGCAAATTGCATTTAGGAAGGTGTAATACCTTTGGTAACGAATCATCGAAAGGAATATCCATGAACACATATAAGATAGTTTAGCATTTAGTTTAGCCTGTAATTCAGTCTTTTTTGATTACGCCACTGGGAGGGAGGACAGTCTGCGGTGCTTGGGAGTGCGATGCACGAATATGTCTGAGGAATCACAGACAAAGATAGTGCGAAAACGAGTAAAAGGGAGTTGGGGGAGCGTGCCAGTGACGTATCTATCATCGCAAAAGGTGGAGTGTCTGTAGTTTGCATCAATGAACACATTGTGACATTGACATTATCACAAATCAACATCCACACCCACTACCCTCCCTCTTTTCTATACTTTCCATTTTTATCACTCCTAATGTATATCACATACCGAAAAAGGAATTGTCATAATTGACAATTTTTTTTTTTCTTCAATTTTTTATCATCCGCGATAGAATATACTATAAACATAAAAAATATATTCTCTAGAGCCAATTCATTAGCTTTCCTGGAAACTGATAAGACTCAAGTGTACGCCACTATGCGCTGAAAATAGACATAGTCTTGATAATGTTTCGAATATTTTCGCAATTTTTTAACATATATTGACTAATATTTTTCAACAAACACCAATAACTTCCGGCTTATCACAATAAATTTTCTCTTCTTTTGAATTTAATGAAATGAAAATGACCCGTCATTCAAATGTCAAATAAAACTATTTAGCGATTGGCGTAAAAATTGATAAATGCGAAAGTAGAAAAATAAAATTAGTTCGAAATAGCACTTGCGGAATGTCAAACGCAGATATTTTGTTTGATTCATCTGATCCACTTGAAAGCGCTTTTTCCGAGGTAGCAAAAATTCGGCTCCTTTGACACTACAGTATTTAATTACTTTTATAATTTATAAATTAACTTTCAAAATCTAGAAAAATATAAAAAACCTTTTTTTCAATTTATTTGTTCAATTCATTTTTAAATTCATCGAATAAATTTCTAAATATTTAAATGAAAAACATGAATTCCTTTCAACTATCGCGGGATTTTTTCAATATGCAAAATCCATAAGAGGATTAAGTGTTGGATGAAACGAAACCCACGGACCGTCTACTTTAGCGACTAGTTTTATTTTTAGCAATAAGACCAATTGAAGAGTTCCCACTTTTCGCGAGGGCCCAAGCTGGCGTCTATACGAGACTGGAACTGGGCCAAAAAAGAAGGATGAGGGACGGGGGTTGAACGAAAATCGACAAAGAGGGACTAGCAGGAGGGAAAAGGAGAAAGAGGGACAACCAAAGAGCTTGTCGAGCCGAAAGGTATGCGGGCGACAGAGAGGATCAATCTATCGGAACTTGTGAGCGAGGGACGACGAGAAATATCCGTGAGGAGAGACGACGTTCTTTGGCTGTCTGCATGGGACTTTTGCTTATCAATGTGACAGTATCCGAGAGGCTTATGTGGTTACTTTCTTCTTGTTTGTGTGTATATACTCCACAGTAATCCGTATATGACGGTAACCTAGGCAATCGTCAAAAAAAGAAAAAAATTTCAGACAGTATCACCAGATCGTACCACTCATTAATTTTAAATTCGTAACAAAATTTTCCTCAAGGGCCAATTCTAAATTTTCTATTGTTCTTTACTTTCATTTAGAAATTGGCAATTGCAATCTTATCATCAAGGAATTCATACAGTAAAAATTAAAATTTTCCCTCTTCTGAATCAAGAAAATGGCATGTAAACAAAATTGAAATTCAACCAAAAAATTTGAATAACACGCATAGTCACAGTCTCTTAAGTCCCTTATTCGATACGAAACAACACAGGATGCATTCAGTTCCAAATCAGACATGAATATGAAAGCAAAATGGGCGAGAGGAAATCAGGGGAAGGGATTCACGAAAGAAGATAAAAGAAAATAACATATAATACACGCATAGTACAACCGGTACCAGAATTAAAGGAAACTAGATTTTTGAACGTGAAGAAAGAATTTAATTGATGAATTTTTTTTTGGCAAAGGAAGTCTATGAAAGAAAGGAACGGTATAGTAAAAATAAATAATAATAATAAAACGAATAGTAGAAGAAAGAAAAAAGAATGGTGCACACTGGGCTGCAGAGTTTGCGCGGACAAAGAGAATCTGCGGCTCCAATCGTCTCTACGCACACTCCATTCTACGTATATGTATGGTTATTCGAGTTCATATACTCATATACGCAGTGTGCGTACAACGCCTCTGCAGAAACCGCCAAGTACAGTCAAGGGCGAAAGCACTAATTTTCTCCCACTTCTATTTTATGCCTTAATTCCCCTTAAATTTAGAAATCAAAATCACTTTCCATGAATCCACCCATTTTCAATCATCGATTTTAGTAAAGATCCAATACTATTCTGAAAGATTGAAAATTATTTAAGTTTGAAAAAAATATGCGATAGTAAAAAAATTCCATATTTCTGACAAATTTAGACTTCATTTACCAATACAAAAAATGTCGCGATTTAATTCCCCACTAAATCACAAGTTATGTAATTACGGGGCGAGAATTGCTCGTATAAAAAGATCATTATCAATATTCTCACTTCCTTTTTCTTCCTGGTCTTTCGCTTCCTATATAGTTAGAAAAGAAACATTTTCACGTCGACCTTATTACTTGTGTCTGTGCAAGAGAAGGAGAGAGAGAGAGAGCAAAAGAAACCTTCTGTTACGGACAAGATGTGAATTCAGTCGCGCGGCCGAAACAAAAAGAAAAGCAAAACTGCCGACCGGCTTTTCGACATGTGTTCGCCACAATCCGCCAACTCTTGTACATATGAGAAGGAGTTGTGTGTGTGTCGATGCCGTTCGCTCGTGTCAAGGACAGCAAGGAACGAGTCGAAGGACTGTGTCAGTCGTCGGAACCAATTTTTTCCGGAAAGAGTCGAGACCTTAGAGGTCGTGTGCTTAATGCCACAAAGAAAATATACAGATATAAGACAAACTGCAAAAAAAGAAAAATTCGGAATTACATTCATTCTTCCCCTGGAATTTAATTTTAACTATGAAACTGATCATTCCCCTAATTATTAGTTCTTTTAAATCTCAAAGATCAAATTTCTATCCATTCGAAAGTATACATTAAACCTAATTTTCATACCCGAAGCATTTTTAAATCGTAAAATTTACATTTTACCAAAATTTTTAATGGTCGCAATTTTTTTTTTTGTAATTGTCATTGCAATTTGCACCAAACTATTTTGGGAATTTTTAAATTGTAAAAGCAATCTAAACAGATTCTTGATAAAGGGCTATTGAATTTTGTACAAAAGTTATTTTATCAATCGTGTCAGGCACGATTTACTATATAAAGGTACTGGAAACCCAGACCACGTGAAATTTGGCATAATCGAAACTGTGCAATCTATATGGCTTCACCCTCTACTATGGAAGAAATTCTGTGCGAGCAAGACACGAGTGTGGAACACAACTTCGTGAGGAGCACGAAACTTCCAATCACAGCTTCAGAAGCATTGCGTGCCAACACGTCGCGCCCGGCGGAGCAAAAAAAAAAAATGGCAAAATGACGAAACTCAAATGATCTTCGCAGACCGACTCGCATATTTTCGCACATAGAACCATTCAGCGTGGGTGAAGAATCTTTGATTGATATGAAAAAATTATACCTATAAAAAAAGAGGGGAAATAAAAAAGGAAATATTCTACTAAAATTAATATTTCGAAAATGTCAGTAATATAACAATATAGAAATAATTTCTTCAACCAAATTAAATATTTGTTGATGATAAAAGTTTATATAGGTGTACTATAATAAAGTATTGTGAAAATTGTTTATAGCAGATATAAAAATGATTAATTAGGCAAACAATTATCTGCTTCAGAAAATATACAATTTTTTTACCTAACGAACAGGTTGAATAAACTCTAGTATGAGTAATTTGAATTATTTGTTTATACTTCTTAAGTTTAATACTTTTCAAGTCTACAATACTATTTGAGTACCACAAAGTGATATCATTTCAAGCAAAAAAAAAAAAAAATTCTTCTAGTGTTATTCATGAGAAAAACTAACAATTCAAACAGTTTTTTCATTTTGAGGCTTACAAAAGTATAAAATTAGATTAAACTCGATCAACAAAGTGCAGAAATTTTTCTTAAAAAATCGCGTTACATTTCTCGCGAAATCAGAACTACTGCGCCATCTCTTGTGAAAGGGTAACACTATTCGATTATACTGAGACGATAACAGAGAATGTACCATATATCGGTAACCATTCCGTTTATCATGAAAAATAATAATAAACATTGCTTATTTTAACAACAAACTGTAACTGCAATGTAAAATAATTTTCGAAACTAAGAAAACCAAATAAAATTTTCATAAAAAATTAATAAATATGAAGAGATCTTAAATATCGACCAATGGTACAAGTTACAAAAAACTCTCGAAAATAATTAAAAATCTATTTAAAATATATTATCTCTTTTCTTTCTCTTGCTCTTATTTAAAAAAATTTAAGATATGCGAGTTCCTAAAGTAAATTAGGCTAATCGTTAAATATGAATCAGCAAAATTTCACTTTTTTTAAAAAAGATAAATTCAGTTTAAAAAAATTCCCCCCCAAACCTGCAGATGGAATTCATTGAAATTCTATGTAATTTCTTATTGATTAGTCGCAGTTAAAAATATAAAGAGATTATAAATAATGGAAACTGAAAAGCGTTCTGCATCTCGGTAAATTTTCACTTTTAAAATCTCTTTTCATCGCCTATACTTTCTATACTTTCGTAAATTTTTCTCTTGCCTGTATATATATTCAGAACTAGGAATAAAAAAAAGTCTAGAAAGTCCAGACAAAAACAGATTTACTGAAGAAAAATAAATTAAAGAAATAAATTTAGATTTCTGATTTGAAAACGAGAGAATTGCAACAAACGCAAATTCTGATGATTGGAGAATTGTAATTAAAACATACTTCAATTCTTCTATCAAACATTATTTCCTATACTTAAGAAATTCTTAATATTTTATTATTTTTACACCGTTCTTTGAACCAACTTTTTCCTTTTTTCACTGAACAATATTATGTTTATTTTTTGTTTTTCCCAACGATTTTGTATCTTCTACATTGCATAACTAATGCCCACATTGATTCATGTGATTATGGGCAATGTATTTTTTGATAGTAATAAAAAAAAAATATACTTGGAATGGTATTTAATTAATTACCCCATTTATGTGAATCTACTTCAATCAGATAATAAACAGACTATGAGAATTTACTGTATTCATACCTGAAGTTCTGCTTGTGAAACGTCAATTTCTCCTCTGTAGACAAATTCAATGATGAATTTGAGATCATTGAAGCATACATCCTGGGGCATTATAATTGTTGGATGTTTGCAGGGGTTGGAGAGTAACAGCTTTTGAAAGTAAGAACTGCATGCAGAAAGAACCACCTATAAAGGAGAAGAAGTCAATTTTATTACATCATATCAACAATAGTCATGTAAAAAGTATATATGTAAAAAATGTTTTTCTCATTTCTTCTTTTCAAAGAAATATCTACCTTGTGTGCCTTTAAAGATGCTTCATTGCAAGCCAGGGTGACGTCGACGAAAGCTTCTGTCTGCAATAACTGATGAAAGACAGACGTCATATTCGACTGGTAATTATTCCAGCGCAGGCAGTAATGCTGCCCGGCCATGCCTCCACTGAAAAATAAACAATTTCGTTATTTTCAAACAAAATATCAAATTTGCCAAGAAAAAAAAAATAGGTAATTTAAAGATGAAAATTAATATTGTCAACAATGTACCGTTTTAGCTTAATTTTGACATACTTTCGAAATCAAAGGATAGAATCCTCATTTGACATAAAAACCTGATTCGTTTCATTTGCAACACAGAGACACTGAATAAGGTACAAGGAGGTAAGTAATAAAAAAAATTATATTGCACCTGCTTCTCGTAAAGACTGACTAGCTTCCTTTTTTTTACACACAGCAGATCTCAATTTCATTCCGTTCACTTCTTTTTTAGTATTACTTTTCTCCAGCAGAATAAGAATAAAAATTCTATCAAAATTTTAAAATCTCGAAATGAAATTGGAAAGTTTTGATTGTAAGAAGGAATCTTTGTTTTACATCTGGTGTAATCGTATATACTGAGATTAATACATTTTCGGTTGTTCTTTTTTCTATATTTATATTGATCGAGGTTATTCATAAACATCAATTAGTAAAATGAAAATATAAAACTGAAGGTGCAAGACACTTTTCAAACTTTCAAATCTAGAGAAATTAGTCTCTTTCTCTGGATCCAGATAATAATTTCTTTCTTCCTCTTTGAGCGAATTAAAAAAAAATTCAGATCCACAGTATATGATAAACTTGAAAGCTTGTCAAAAAATTTTAATATGCGTTTTTGATGTTCTTTTATTTCAGATGAGTTGTTTTGAAAAAGTGCACTTATACATTCGTAAAATTACTTATCGATAATAGCGCCATCAACGAGTTGCGAATAACACGTGGCAAGTACCTGTAGTGTACACCCCAATAGGGACCAGTCTCCATAAAAAGGTCCTTCTCACCGATATATCACCAGCGGGCAGCGTGTATGAATGCGAAACAGAGAGATGGAGGAGGTGGAGGAGGAGGACAAAATCGAGCAGACCCGAGAGGAGTACGACGATACTAACGATAAGAAAAAAAAAACTTGCGAAAAAGATAAAAAGAGTAAAAGCAACCCGGCAAGCACTAAAACCGTAGACACCAAAGATATAAAGAAGAAAGAAGATGAAGAAAAAAAGACTCGAAGAGCGATGAAGGTGAGAGACATGAAAAGATCCACGTCTGAAGAGTTGGTTGAAGGAAGACTGATAATCTAAGATGAGCGACTGGGGAAAAACACTTTTGCGACGTTTCTAAATTCCGAAAAAAAATTTTATATTCTCGACTTTCGTAAAATGTCAAAATTTCAATAACACACTTCACTTGAGAAAATATTCTGAAAATTTTTCACGTTCTTTTTCCTTTTCTTTTTCGCAAGGTGTTTGATCAAAGTTCGGGGCGTTGGTCCGTCGACATTCACCTGTTCTCTGAATCGTGTTTTATCAGTTTCTATCTATGTGACTCTTTATACGGCACATTCTCCTTATCTGTCCGCAGGCACACGGACTTTTATCAGCTGCTTAGACGTGAGACGATAACGAAAATTCTCTAAGCTCACTTCGTTACCTCTCTTCTTTTCTCTCAATGTTCTTGATCATATTCCCTCTCTCTCTCTCCTTCTCTTGCCCCTCTTCTCTATCAATCTGCATCCTTATCTCGTACCCTTTGAGAAGTTATGCTTTATTTCTCTTTTAAAAGTCTTTGCTTTATTTCTTTTCTCATTCTTCTTTTATCTCTCCATTTTTTCCATTCTTTTCTTCTTTTTATTATACCTCCCACATTCCACGTCAGTTTTTAAAATTTTCAACTGCTTATGTTATTTTCATTTTGGAATTTAAAACAAATCTTTTCAATTTTACCGAATAGTTTGGCCAGATTTACCAATCAGACTTTCCTGACTTCTTCATGCGCTATCATATTTCATTAAACTTACAAGTATCAAATTGATACTAAAAAATTGATTCCAATTTTTTGGATCAATTTGATACTTTTAAGTTTAGTGTATCCAAAGATGATGATGATGATGATGGCACAAAATAACTAATTTTCTATATATATGTTTTTTCAGATTTTCTTAAATCAAAAGTGAAATAATGATGAAGTTTGTTTACGAATTTGTAACATATGCCAGAAAATGCAATTTTTTTGTTGTTATCATTAAATAAATAATCAGTCCAAGAAATTCTTACGATAGGAAGCTTTCTCTAGTTCTTTACTTAGGATATCAAATACCACTTGAGGTAAAATTTCATCTAATATATCTGGCCTACTTTCAGAAACAGTAAAACTGAAACATACTTCTAATATGTATACGATAAAAGTTTGCAAAGATTTTCAAAAGTGATGAAAAATTTGTGATCTTTGATGTCGATACTACATATGCAACAATATACCTGCACTGTCTATTAACATCTAATATAAAATAGAAGTTTACAGATTCTATCTTTAATCACTTATGTTCATATGTTACGTGAATCGTGCAGTATCTTTTATAAATAGGTTACCTATGTGACTTTATGTTTGAAAGTCTGATAAAGCAAGATAATGAGGACAGAATAATATCTTGTTGACTGTTTTAATAAAAAAAAAAAAAAAAACGAGAATGTAAAAAAGAGCTTTCCACTTCTTTTCGTCTTGTTTGAAAACAAAAACGAAATTTTATTCCGGACAATAATTTTAATTGTGTTTGTAATGATCACTTGAACTAATTTGACAAAGAATTTACAACCCACTTTACTGATCAACTTATAATCTTAACTCGAAATTATTTATATAGGTACAATTTTGTTAATGTGAGGACTATAAAAAATTTAATAAACTTTTTGTGAATCAAATGAAATTTCATTAGAGTTGAAAATATATGAGATAAATGAATAGGAAAATTTTCGTATATGCGAGAATTTAGAACAGATTAGAAATATCTTCAAGTTGATCGATGTCAAGAAAGAACGAAGGAAGCAAACAAAAGTGTTTCTTTTTCATAAGAGAGATAAAATAAGCTCTTAAGTAAGTGGAGTGATGATGATTGATTTTTCTGCAACACTTTTTTTAATCGACACTATATCGATACGCTTTCTCAACAATATATCCAAATACAACGATGAGAAATGATCAATACTTGAATCTGGAAGAGGTATTTTTTTTAATTTCTGCAAGACATATTCGAAATGGGTACAATGATCTCCATTATGAAAATCCAGATTTTCAAGTTTTAAAAGTAAACCACTTGCATATCATTCCTACAAAAGTCACTCTACAATGTCACTCTTTTTCAACAAGTTCAATTAACCTCAAGTTTCAGAAGATTAATTGCAGAGCAATTTTGAATTTCTCTCCAAGGCATATATGCATAATCTACTCTCGTTTTGAGTAATCTCTCTCCCCCTCTCTCTGCGACTTTTAAATATTCTCGTTTTAGGAACATTTTAAGTATATAGCATTTTTAGTAGCGTGAATTAATCAAAAATATTTTCATTTCAGAAGAGAAAGCTGTTTTATTTTTGTTTTAGGGAGAAAATGCAAAAACTTGATTGAGTTTCTTCTTCTATCATCATGAATATAGGTGTAAAAATTATAGAATAAGTGAGTTGTGTGAAATTGATGACAAGTTTGAAAAGACACGTCTGCATTGTGCTGCCATCTGCTGGACTCATCTGTCACGTTAGTCCGGGGCACTCTTCGTATTTTAGTTTTTACAGCTGGAAGCGGCAATTAACGATGCATTTCATTCATGTTTCGGATGAAGATAGTTAAAAAGTATGAGCACAGTATTTTGCAGAGGTGTTAATCTCTCGCAGGTAAAAACAAACTTAAAGTAATTTTCTCCATGTAAAGAAAAGACCCATCTTTTGAAAAACCGTTAATGATGATGAAAGAAATCTATAGATTAGAGTTGCATTATAGTGTCCATTCAATCGTTTCTTGTTAGATTTATCCTTAGTTCTCCCGACTGCTCCATCCAAAGATAGGACGTTTTCTTCCATCTTTCTTTTCTTTAGAGAGTTTTAGAGCGCGTTCTCTTCGTTTTCTCTGTTCCGCCCTTCCACGATTCATCTCAATTTTTCTTTTGCGGGTTTTTTTCAATTCCTCCCTCTCCTTTCTCCCGCAAACATCTCTCTCTCGTTTTCTTTCACGATGAGTCGGGTCTCCAAGCGAGCTCTCTTCGTTTGCGTCTTCCTTTATCTCGCTTCTGACGTATATTTCTTTTTCTCTCTCCTTGCTCCTGCAGCTTCTCTCTTTGTTCAACTTATCATCTGTCCTGGTCCCTCCTTCTTTTTCTCTCCCTTAGTTTCATTTACTCGTTTCTCGTCCTTCCCTCCCCCCACCTTACTGAAGACGCTATTTTCTCTTGGCCCCTTTTCTTTCATGGTATCTTCCCCCCTTTACTGCCCTTCACCACCCGAAGACTCCATGATCTTAGTTCTTTCTCTCTCTCTCTCTCTCTCTCTCTCTCTCTCTCTTCACCTCTCCCTTCACCCTCTCTCATCCCTCCCTCATACTTCCTTCTAGCCCGCGCCTTTTACGTTTTTCCGACGTTATCGACGTTCCTCGGTTGTCGGGGGTTTCTTTTCGCAGCACGTCCTGAACCAACCCTGGGGCTTCGAGAATTCTAGATTCTCTCTGCCAGTAGGAAGCAAACGAGAAAATATCAAAAATATTTTTATTCATATCTAATCGGATAATTAATAACCAACATTAATCCTTTTTCTCCTTTCATCTGAAAAAGTATTCTCATTCTCTACATTCTCATTTAATATTATGTTTTTTATTAAAGAAATTTGTAAAATTGATTCTTTTAGACAGATAAAATTTATAAAAAAAAATTAAAAACTAGATAGAGAAATATTTTCTTTAGTGTTTTGATAGTTTATAGTAAAAGTTGGTAATCTCTTCTCGCTTGAAATAATATCAAACTTGAAATGTAAAAGTGAACTTTCTTTTTCGCATTTATGCCAATTCTTCTCCATGACATTCTCAAATCATGAAAAAAAATAACTATTTCAATTCTTCCCCCATTCTTAAATATTCTCGACGCTTAATAAATTTATTGTATAATTATCCCTATATAAAGATTTATCAGTTTAATGAAGCTTAAACCAACAACCTATATTGATTTAATTACCTCCATCACAAAGTAATGAAGGAAAATACCCAGGATACTCTCTCAATTTAATCTTTTTAAAGTAGTAAAATCATCAACACTTTTTCAGTTTTCTACTAAACAAATTTGAAAAAAATTCACAAAAAGAATTTCAAAACTGAGAAAAAATAATAAAAAGAAAAAAATTATTTTCCAAAAAAAATTATTGTTCCTGCGAATGAAAGAATTCAATTCATTATATGATAATCATCATCTGAAAGGCGAGGGATGATTGACTATTTTGATAATAGGAACAATCTGACAGAGAGTGAAAGGTTTTCTGTAGGCAATATATTTATTCGACGCAGTCACACTAAATACAGTAGTAGGTAGTGAACATCAAAGCAAAAAGAAGGGGATGAATCGCAGGCGCAGAGAATAAAAAGGAGCAATTTCAGAAGTGGTTTTTTATACTATCAAAATATAATTAAAAATAGACATACACAAGAGCGAAAATTCCTTGTGTGAATTGTTTCGAATATTTTTCTATAATACAATTTGTTAAATAATCCCGTAAATTATATAGAATCCTGCAATGAAGTAAATTTCGAGGAACATAATTACAATAAAAAATTTCCAAATAGAACACAGTATTTGAAATAAAACTTTTAACGATTAATTATCCTTTCTCCAATTAAAAATATACAGTTTTCGTTTTATCTGAAGGAATATATTAAAAGGAATATGAGAAACCGTTAAATTCACGAGAGAAGAAAATTGAGAGAAACAGTGAATCGAAATAATTAATAATCATTTTCTATACTTTATTATACCTGCCACGTGTTCAGAAATCTGAAACACCTCTATATACACAGCGGCAATATTGAGGCAATTATATGAGCGTGAGACAAATTATGCCGAGATTAAAGTCGAACTGGCAAATACGAATTGCGACTAAGAGAGCGAGCAATGATTTTTCTTCCACAAGAGAAAGAGAGAGGGAGAGAGAGAGAAGGATAGCTAACAGAGAAGCAGTTTAGCAAATTAAAATGTAAAATTTATATAATTTTTTCCTAAAGAGTGCGTTCGTAGAAATATCAAGTAGGACAGTGATTCTTGTTTGTTTCCTTTTATTTAAGTGGAACAAGGACAACGAGTGTGAGAGGTGCATACATGGATAAACGAAGTGCAAAACAAACTAAGTTTATTTCTCGAATGCAATGAATAATTTAAATGTAATTAAGTCAAAACGAAAAAATTTTTCTTTCACACAGGACACAATTTACAACACAGAATATTTAACAATAACGAGAGAAATATGTAATTTTGAACTAAAGGAATATATATTTTTTTATAATAGTAATAATTTCAAGCAATAGCGATAAAAGAAATTCTCGTTTTTCTATAAAAAAATATATATCTATATATTTCTTATAAATGACGTGGTCTTTTGTATGGACTAGTGCCCATTCTGAGTTGCTTTTTTTTTTTGTTTTTTCCGACATTTTTTTTTTCTTTTCCATTTGAGCTCATCTGCTTTCTCTTTTGAAACAGAACGAGGGCAGTGCAGCAGAAAAGAAAAAGAGAAGGGAGAGAGAGAGAGAGAGAGAGGTCAAGAAAGAAAAACACGTACTGAAAAATGTTTTTTAGTTTCCAAATTACTTTCTGTACGAATTTCTATCAAAAAACTTTAAATTTCTAAAAACATGAAAAATATAATATGTAAAGAATATTAAAAAATCTAATAATAGTACCGAAATACCGAATATTAAAAAAGAGGTTTTAAATTAAAATAAAATGAAAATTATTCACTTTGGTTTCTTTGAGTTACACTTGTCTTTTGTGACACTGACGATTGGCAAATAAATAGGTATGAACAAGGAAAGAGATAAGGGGATTTTGGAACATTGGAAGATCCAGCTGACAAGAGCCTTAACAACAGAAAACGATATCAAGATTATTCTTTGCGAGTCATTCGACAATTTTTCTTCACATTTTTCTGAATCACGTTTTTCATTTTATAAATGTTTCAATAATAATAATAATCATAATTATAATAATCATAATAATAATTATAATTATTATTATTAGATTATTATATTATTATAGTTGTCATATTTTTATGATAATAGTAAAATAATTTCTTTATAAAGCAGGCGGACTTGTTGATTAATCGAGCAAGCTGCTCATCACGAAGAAAGAAGGCAAAAAGAAGAAATAAGAAAAGATAGATGATGACAATGAATGCAGATTTGAGAATCTATTGTGGAAAAAGGGGCAAAAAAAAGTAAATAAGATGGAATATTTGAGAAAGCGATAAATCGTGCCATGAGCCGTGGCAAAGTAGTCCTAATTTCCGTCGCATCTGTACCGTAAGGCATAACAGTACCGCATTCCAATTGCCCTTCGTTTCTTCGTTTCTCTCCGTTCACCTTTCTGAATCTCTCTCGGACTCTCCTTCGCCCTACCAAAAGCCTGACAAAATACGTAAAACTGTATTTATATATATATATGTATGTGAGACGATCAGCCTTTCTTTTCATAATTCTTTTAAGCGGAAAATTGAAAGCAAAAGGCAAATTTTATACACACACATACATATGTAATATATGTACAATTTCCGAACGTGAAAGAGAAAAGGCGCTATATGGAACTATTACGTGATGTTTCCAAATAATAATTAAAGAAAATGTTAATTGCAAAATTAGTGATTAATACTGCAGGTAAATTTATGTAATTGGTTCTTTTTGAAAATAACATAAAAACATTTGTCTTCAATTGTAATTTGATTGAAAATTTCTTTCATAACTTTTAATTGAAAATCCCATAAGATAAATTATTGTAAACATCCTCTTAGTTTTTGAAATAAAACTGACATTATAAATTCACGGATTGTTACATCAATATAAAAAAACAATTTAATTGATTCAAATAATCGATTACTTTTCTATCAACAAAAATAAATATTTACTTGAACCAAATAATTTTTATTTACATCAAATAAACTATAATTGAATCAATAATTTCTGTATTTAACTCAAAAACCATTTAATCGACTTAAATAAAATTTATTTAGATAAAAATAAATATTTATTGATAATAGTCAAGTAATTCATTATTTGAATAAAAAAAAATTTTTTTCAGCTTAGTGAAAAATTAAATTCGAATTGCAAACAATTGAATAAAAATAGATTAATATAAATAATAAAACATTATTTCCTAATTCAAAATTAGGAAATGATGCGTAAAATAAAAATGTATGTATGTTTCAAATATTATCAGGTTATTGGCAATTTTTATAGAAATTGTATGAAAAAAATACATTGAAACGAAATGAATCGTAATTGTCATTGGCTTTTGGTCTCTGATACACTTTCTAGAAATAAGGTGAGGGGGGATGAAATACGATTTACTGTGCATTTTCCGAGTTCTAATATAGAATGTATATAAGACCCCTGTTCTGCGTTCTATGAAATGGAAGAACGAGGGAGGAAAACAACCCTTAGCCTTAGGGTGCGGGTGATCGAGCTTTCGACTCTTTCAAAGCACATATATAGAGAGAGAATGACGAGATCTCGTCCAAGGTCGCACGTGGACCAATGCGATGCAAGAAAATAGGAATAGAGTAGAGAGCGATATATTTCATTTTCAATGAAACACTGCTTCCATTTTTACCTATATATATCTCGATCCCTTCCTTCTTTAGTCTTCCGCTTATACTTTTATCAAGACAATGCAGTCACTCTCATGACAATAACAATTCACAAATTGTGTTATTGCTAACGAGAAATTTCTATATGTACTTTTAAAATTTACACAAGTCAAAGAAACAAGAATTTGCAATTTATTTCCCTGAATGGTTTCAAAAAGAAAAAAAACAATTACCTTCCTGAAGATAGTGATAAGTAATCTTCAAGGACCAAATGTAGAAACGATTGACGGAATTCCGTGATCATTACTATATGAAGAAACTGGAAGGTTCCGACATTATTTTCGAGTTTTTTAACAGTGCTGTGTGCATTGCCGACATCCGGGAATAATCCGGTGTGAACGAACGAGAGATGAAGAAGAGGAGAGAGAGGCGGAAAGCGAACCGAGTCCTGGGAGAAAGGGTGGAGGGCAACGGGAAATAAGAGAGTCTCTTTGTGCCAGGGAACGAAGGGATGAAAGCGGAGGATGAAAAAGCCGGGGACAGATGGCCGTTTCAGACAATGAGAAACTCGAGAGATAAGGGGAACGTAAGCGAGGCAGGAGAGACGGGGAAAAAAGAGAAGAAAGAAAAAGTGAGATAAAAAGGCATACCTTGAAGGAGAGAAGAAAAAGGAAAAGAGACCGCTGGGAGGAAAATGGGGAGTCAGAAAAACGGAGATGGATTGATAAGGAGAGGGTAAACTACTTTTCAAGGGAGTAAGAGAGGAGAGCTGTAATGAAAGAGGGGGAATGGAGAAAGTAAAAAAAGAAAAAAGAAGGGAGCGAGAGAGAAAAAAATGTGAAAAGAAAGACAAAGTGAGAGGTAGAGAGCAAGAGAGACGGGAGGATAGGAAATGAGTGGATGGTGAGTCAGACTCAAAGTAGACTCTGCAGACAATCTCTGCAGATTAATGGTCCGAGTCATGAACATATACACTCGTTTTAGTTTTTACATAAGTGTTACTATAGTTACTAGAATCTTTTGCTTATATGGCATTCTCTGTACAAATCTAAGTATAAATTTACTCTTTGAGATCTGATGTTTGCCAGTCGATCATGTGTGAATGTGGCGAAGGTACGGTATGCAATGAAACTACAGAGCAAGAATCACTTTCGACTATTGCACTTCCAATGAGATCTCGTTTAGATGGAACTAGTGATTTGTAAACTTGCGAGAAGACCGAAGAATGATGAAATAATCTGAATTCTCTCCAACTACATTCTCCTCTGAATTCAACTAGATTATATAGGTCGATCATTATTGCGATAATAACAAATAATCATAATAGTCGATTTGCTGTCAATTAATCCTATTTAAAAATTAGAAATTTAATAATAATAATACTAGAAAAAGAATTTTTTATTGTTGATCCAGTTTACACAAGGAGAGAAAAATTCAAAAAATAATTATTATTAATAATTATTAATTAATTATAAATTAATTATAAATTAATTATAAATTATTGCATTTTTTAGAAGAAACATTTTCCTAAATTGAGAAAGAGTACAAAATTACTGTCTAATTAGATAGAATTTTTCTCTCCTAATGTAAACTGGATCAACGAAAAAAAAATTTTTTCTTATAAAGAAGAATTTATCAGGGTAATATGAAATTTTTTGATCTTCGATTCCATGTTTGACTTTGACAAATTCTCCCCTATTATATGGAAGAACGCCAATGGCAAAGTAAGGGTAGGTTCGAATAAAGGAAGAGGTTTTAGGCAATTTTTTAATAGTCATGCAGACAAATTCTACATTTTGAAAGAAATAAGATAGCTAAAAAAATTATGACTCTAGACTTATATTAATTGCATGAGGGTTTTTTTTTATTATTAAACTATAGATATAGTGAAAGAAGGGTGATTCAAAAAGGTTCAGAGAATTAGTCCCTTAGGACTAATGTTGTATTCACACGTCGATTAAGACAAATATCAGTAATAAATATTTTAAATTAAATATTTTAGCCTATCTTTGTAATAGAAAGGAAATAAAAGTTTCTTCGGTTTTCTCTTTATCGTTAAAACCTTTCAAGTGAGACATCATTAATGACATATATTTCAATAAATTAATGACAAGTATAATTCCGCATGAGCTTTTTTCAAATATTTGATGAACTTTTGATCCGATACGAATTTGGAAAAAAAATCAATCAAATTTAGGTCAAATAGATATTTCTAAGTTCTAATGTCTTTATTTAGTGTCAATAAGTACTTTTTTACTGATTGAAAAGAAGACCTAGAAATTTTCGATGGAAAGAGGGACAAAAGAAATGATCGAAACTGAACTATCGCGTTGGTGTTATTTTTATAGTTTTTAGTTACCAGGAAACCTCGATAGTTCTAAAGAATCTAGAGGAAAAGCAACTGCAAGAAGACACGCTACACTTTAGCTATCCACCAACTGTAAAAATCGATAGAAGCGTAGGCAGGACGAGCAAGAAGAAGGATCGACCGACGAGCGAGCCAACCATCTCTTTCTTACCTTATATTCAAGTAACCATGTCAAATTTTCTCTCTCTCTCTCTAAGAAACAGGATGTGGGGAATGGCAAAGCGAAGGAATGAAAGAGCGGAGAAGGGAGAAATGCGAGAGGGTTGCCTTAGGGAACAGGCAGAGCAAATGCGAGAAAGAGGGGAAGTGCTAGATGGATTTTATATAGAAAGGAACGAGAGGAGAAGGGTGAGGAGAAGTAGAAGCAAAGTAGGAGAGGCAGATCGAAACACAGAGAGAACTAAGAGAGGCGAGGGTGAGGGAATAGAAGGAGAGAAAACGGAGTTCAAAGCTCGCAGGGGAAAAGGAGCAGAAGAGGGATGAGAGGAAAGGAGAAATACACACTAAAAAGAAGGATCGAGGGAGAAAACGGCAAAAAATAAATAAGGGAAAATTGGAGGAAGAAAAGAGAAAAAAAAATTATAGAATGAAAATAGGAAAGAAGAAATCGAAAAGAGAGGGAAAGAGAGAAAGAGAAATAAAGAGAACAGTAGAGAGAAGGAGAGGGAGAATTACAATAAGAAGAAAAGGTTCAGAGAGAGGACGAAGGAAGAAAGATTCAAAACGGGGACAAAGAGAAAATGACAAAGGCGAGAGGGGCGATTGGAAAGGCAGACGGAGAGGTTTCTTTCAGCGTTTTCTCTGTTCTATACTGAACGCAACGAGAGAGCCCCCTTCTGGTCCCCTGTCCATCCTTTCTTAATCTCTCTTTTTACCTCCTAGGCCATATTTGGCTTCTATCTTTCTCCTTCAACGCAATTCTCACTCCCACCTATCCTTTTTCGTACCATCTCAATTACGACGTTCACGTTATGCGCCTCCGCGTTCACAGTGAGATCGCGTTATACGTGGGTGAACGGGAAAATGTCTTTTGAATCCTTTCTAGGTCGCTCTCAATCGCACCACCGTCAAGTTCAGGCGACTTGAACCGTATGCTACGTAAAGATCTACGAAACAAGGATATACAGAAAGAAGAACATTCATTAATTTTCAAAAACAATTTTCAATCTCTCTCTCTCTCTCAACTCTCAAGGTATAAAGAAGAATAATGCGGGTCTGAAAAATATTTCAATGTGCGAATACATCAAACTTTTCTGAAAAAAAGTTTTTCTCATCGTTTTCCAGCAAGCAAGTCACACTGTTGTGTCTCTTTTTCTTGTTCTAATCAATCGATGCAGAATGATTTATCGACAGGCTGTCTCTCAAAACTCTTGGTACTTTCCCGTGGTTTCACCATTCGTTGCATTTTCTCTTCTGTTTACGCTTTACGACGTAAAGTTATTAGCTGACAGACTGTCGACAAAGCATTACGTTTACGACTCGTTTTAATTTGGCCAAGACTTTTAGTGGCGCGTAAAAAGAAATGTTAACATAGGGTAAAGACCACAATTTACAATAAACTAAGACTTTGAACTAAATTAAAACACAATAGTTTTTCTATATCCAAAAGAGGGCATGAATTATTGCTTTTTCAACATTTCAATAAACTATTTATTTTAAAAGAAGAAATTTTCGCATTTTTTTTTTTGGAATAAAATTACAATATTCAGTGTTATAGATGAATAGAGAAACTAAAATCTTTTCAAACTTTTTTCTAAAACTATAAAGGAAATGATGATTAAAATTTTCCTTCATCTCAAGGAATCCTCGAAATTCTCCGTATGTTTCAGGATGACTTATAATTCGTTCTTTGCAATTTAAAGCCGGTCTAGCGAGAATTTTATTCAGCAGGAAGGTGATCTTCGTTCTATGGAACAAGATCCTGTGTATTTTTGAGACGCTATTCGTTTCACGAGTGGAGAGAGAGAGAGAGAGAGAGATAACTGAGCAAAATAAAAAACAGAGACGGAGAATGAGATGAGAAAAGAAGTCATCGGTCTTGCAGAGAACGGACGTAAGCAAGGCCAGGAGAGAAGGAACAGTAAAATTGTGGAGAATGTGTACGCGCCATCAGGGTGGCCTAGATTTGAAGTAAGACCTGCTTTCTAGGCAAGCATTTCTCTTTTCCACCAAGAGCAGCAATGCACACTGTGTATAGGTATACAGGTATTGCGGAGAAAATGTACACCGACGTATAGGGTGTGCAAATGAAAGATTCGCGTTTTCCTATCGAACAGAAATTTTCGCGTTCGATTTCACATGTAAAGAACGATCGTGACCAAAGGAAAGAGAAAGATGAAAGAGTTTTGCCCACTACCTGCATATACAATCTACACCAACTCGATTTCCGGTCGTGTCCCACTTTCCGGTTCCGCTATTCGTAATGCTCGAATTTGTTTATGTCCTTTTTAAAACATGATGAATAATCATTTTTTTTTTTTTTCATAAGACATAGTTGTAAATAAAATTTATCAAACGGTAAGAAGGAATATTTCTTCTCGCCAAGGTCGAATTCTTCTCTAATGACTCAACTTTTAAAAACTTGGAATTTATTTATTGTCACCTGGATGAAAAATAATATTTTATTTTTCATAATATAAAAATTTATTTTTTCCAATTAAGAAAAATGAGAAGAAATAAAAATTTTTTTTACAAGATTTATAAGCAGATCTTTCTTATTCTTGTGAAACTCGACAAACTTTTCACCGTGCTCTCTAAAAAGAATTAATGAGTTCGCGGTACTGACAGTTGTTTTTGTTATTCGCTAGAAAAATGAGACAATAGGGTATTTGAAGAAAAAAAGAATTTCATCATAGTACATCGAGTTTATGCATTAGACTATATGAATTGTATGTTTTTCAAAACACATATTTCTTATCAGTGAACAAATTTTTCATTGAAAAAATTTTTTTCCTTGTTTTTAAAATTACTTTTTTGTAATAACAATTTGTCTGGACGGAAAGTTATCTTTCTAAAATTTGAATTATAATAAAAAATGACTATACACATTATGATGTAAAAAGTAGCCTTTTGATTAGGTCAAAAAAAATGACCTCAACTTTTTATACAAAGTTTTTGAAATATATTTCTTTATTTCCTAATATTGAAAAACATTTGTATCTTTTTCTATCAATAGGACATTTAAATATATTAGATACCTCTCACAATTCAGGGAAATATAAAAATTTACAAGAGATTTACTGTGTAGAATACAGTACAAAAAGAGAAAGGCGATGATTGGATAAATATTACTGTCTATAAAGTACAATTCAATTGGATGCACTTAAAAGAGAATCAATCTGAAGAAAAATAAAGAAAAAAAGATTAAAGTTTCCAACTTAATCAAAATTTGCTCACGTGATACTCTTATTGAACAAAAAAATTTTGAAGCATACACAACTAATAGTAAAAATATAAACAAATTAAAAATTAACCCAGATAAATTTTTTTTTTTGATAATGTACAACAATGAAAAGCAAGTCTAAAAATAATAACAAAGTTGTTTCATTTCCTTTTATTTAAATAAACAACAAATTAAAAACTAATTAAAATGATGTTTAATTCATATAAAAAAGACTTCAATTAGAGATCTTTTTCCATTTCTATGTACATATAATTAAATGTTGCACTTTCTCCAAGATCAACAATCTCATGAAAACTATGTATCATCATAATGTGTCATAGAAAATTTTGAAATTCAAGAAGTTGAATATAAAAAATTGAATATAAATGTAATTTTCGATTATTCAGTTTTTCGAATGAATTGCATACTAGAAAACAGTGACAACTATGAATTAATGTATTTAAGAAATGAAGAAAACGCATTCTGACCTTGATTTTAGGTTTGTAAAAGTTTTACCGATAACTCATCAACTATTATTGGATGAAATTGCGCACGTGACCTACCATAATCCAAGATTTGAACTTGCAACGCGGGAAATGTGTCAAATTCACAGAATGTGCGCGGCTAGTAGAGAAAGTTTTTTAATCGAGTTTAACAGCAAGAGGTGGTTTCAATGCCGTACGTCATTGTCACATACGCCTACGCATACTGAGTATTCAGCTGCGCGAGAAAAGGACGAGGGAGCCAAAACAAAATAGAAATCAAGTCGACGCACATTAATTAACTGGTTATGGAAGAAGGAGCCGAGAAAGAGGAATCAGAAAATCGAATATTTCGACTATAATTTAAAGACATTCGTGAAAACAAATCGTTATTCCTTTCAGCAATCAAAACAAACCAATGTCAAACTTTGCACATGGCTTATATACTTCCGGATTGAAATTTAAATGCCCGCAGCAATTACTACATCAATTCTTTTTAAGTATGGAAAATATAGAACTAAATTTTTTGACAATCGTCGCAAATAATAATAGACAATATAGAACAGTTGTTAAATTGTGTATAAAATATCCTGGAATTATCTTTACCTTACCATCGCCTGACCCACAAATCAAAGCACACACTAGTAAAATTCCACACACTTAAAGACAGTGCCAAGGTTCATGGAAAGAAAGCACGACTGATCAAAAGACACTGTCAAGTTTTTTCGACGTATTTAAGCGGAGAATAAACACTCGCGGACTGACACTCCGACAGTCGTGGCATGTATTGTACGTTGAAATGAAGTTTGGCAGCTGTCACTCACCGTTTGCTCGAAGAAAACAGCACACAGTGGTGGCGTAGCGGAAAAAGACACTAGGGGGCACAACGTGATGGCGGTGCTTCGGTGGTGCAAAGCGATTTTGTTGTGGATTCTTCCTTCGTTGACTTGCTCTCTCTCTTTCCCGGTTTTCCACTTCTCCCGCGCCGCCGACTGCGCTGCCCCCACTCGACACACAAGAAACCCCTTCTACCACCCGCACCGACAATATACACCGGTGAATGATGACAGGGCCGTCGCGTAGAAAGAATAGAAATTACTAAATTTCTTTTAATCATTTGGGACATAATTTTCTTTCCACACAAGGACACAACAAACAATTTTCTCTGTCATTGAAAGTAATCACTTGTAAACACTTCACAAGGTGAGTGACCCTGTCATTAGATTCACAATGTTGGTGTGAGGAATAAAGAGGTAAAAATTAATTTTTTTAATTTATTAATTATAAAGTAATAAACAATTCTAAATTTTTTCCAGTTGTATCTTGTAAAACTGGTAAATACGGGAAAAATCCCAAAGGGTTAATTATGAAGTGGAGTCAAAATCTCCTGGGACGTCACTTACCCCGGGATACTCAAATTTCCTATTCGGCCCTGATTGAACAACATAGCACATACAGGCATTCAAAATGTTGATGTATTATTTTTTGATTTGTATGTAAACAAAATTTTAAGAATTCTCAAATGTTCAATTCTCATAATTTCTTGTAAGAGAACCAATTTTTTGCTTTGAAATGAATTATCTGCAACATAAAAGTTTTAAATAATAAATTAAAAATAATTTACATTTTAATAAAAATAAATTAATATCCCTTCGAAAAGGACAAATGTTTTTTTTTAAATGCATCCTCACTGATACAATATTTTGATGACTTATAAACAAAAGGGGCTTCAATGTTAAGATCATTGAAGGAGAACTTATAAAGAAATATTAAGAATTATTTTGATTCAGGATTTGTCTACTTTCTCCTTTTATTGTAAAATTTTGGGAAACATGATTTATTTCCATGAAAAATTTTTCCATAACTTAACCCAAATGTCCTTTTACCTCTTCTCTTCAATTTTTTATCATTGAGTTAGCTGCTTATTGTTTTTAAGCACCAAACACTTTGATTTTTGTTATGTTGATTTGATTTACCTGTAACATGATAAAAAAAATTTGCTTTTGTTAATATTTTTTGATCATTGCAACTTTTATACATAATAAAATTCCCTGCGAATTAAATATTTTATATATTATAGATTTTGTTAAAGTGGTTCTTAGGTGTAAAATAGATAATACAATGTTTGAATTTGAATTACTTTATATCTTTAATAGACCCTTAATTTTCTACAATAATATCAATTTGTTGATATACAATACATGCAATTTGCGCAAAACTAATTAACATTCTAATTTCTATCATGAACCATGCGAATATGTTGTGTTAAATAATCTTGTCTTTTATAAATTTTATTACATATTAAACATCTGTGCGTTTTACCACACTCATTTTTTTTGTGTCTAGTAAACTTATATTTTAAGTTAAAATTAGCCCCACAATGGCAACTAAACAAAAAACGTTTATTCTTTTCTTTAACTGCTGGATTATGGGTGCATTTCTTTTCATGAACTGTTTTTCCACGACTTGCTTCAAAATTCCTGTTGCAAAATCGACATGTTAATTTATTCTTTTCAACATCTTCTCCTTCCTCATATTCCTCTTCCTCTTCTTCATCATGTGGTGCAGATAGTGATTCAATACTTCTAATAAATAAAGTCGGAAAATTTTCTGTTTGATACAATTCACCTGCAACAAAAACTGTTTTGTTAATGTCAAAAAACAATCAAATGGATTATGATTAGTTGCAATCTATGTATACTTGAAATATTTATTTATTGCATGCAAAATAAAAGGCCAATGCAAAAGGTAAGAACAATAGAAATACCACATCAAAAGAAGGTTGCGATTATTTACATCGATGTCTTTAGTTAAAAATTAAATTAATATTTCATGCAAGATAAAAAAAGACAATAATTTTTTGTACAAATTGTGTTTATTTTTATTAACATTATTGGCTACATTTACCCTTTGATTTTTAAGCATCTAAAAAACAGTACAATCACCATATAAAATTCACAAGATTATTAAAAAAAAAGTCTTGTTTATTTGAGAGATTTAAATATTATTTTTATATACAAAGAATAAATTTGTTTAAAACTTTAAAATTAATTTCTTTTTACAATGATTTACAGTATTTTGTAATAATCAAATTTCCATTTAACTGTAACTCAGAAAGAATTACAAAGTAACGAGAAAAGTAATTATTTTTCGTCATGAGTTACCCCCAAAAAAGAAGTAACTCGTTATATCGTTACCTTAAATAGGTTGCTTTAATGATACTGATAAGATTAATTTCTATTTATACAGTGGACTGTTCGAAAATGTCTTTCTAAATTATTTCGTGATGAATACATTTTGTTACATATTTTACACTGTTGCGTTACGCCGCAATAGGCTTTATGTTTATTAAAACCACCTTTAGAACTAAAATTATAACCACATTTGTGACAACTGAACCTCAAACGTCTCATTTCTTTATTAATTGTTGGGTTATGAAGGCATTTGTCTTCGTGTCGTGTTTTTCCACTCAATGTTCCAAAATTTCTTCCACAGAATTTACATTCTTCAACTTCTTGTTGTGAAGTTAGCTGCTCAATATTTTTAACTACCAAATGTGGCATTTCCATTGATAGACCTGCAACACAACACGTTTATGTTGATTAATATAAAATAAATAATATAGACATTAATAATATTCATAAAACAATAATAAAATTAATGTCCATACAATGGACGTATATTTACAATTTTGTATTTGTAAAAAATTCCTTTAAATATTCATAACAACAATGAAAATATAATAAAAATACAAAGACACATGCACACGTTTATACAAAACAATTTTTCACTTATTAAAATGTCCATAAGTATAAAACTTGTCATTTAATGTATAGCCATTCATGCAGAACCTCAAAAATAAAAAAACAAAAAAACATGGAAAATATTAATATATTTCACAATATAAGCAATTTTTTAACAAAATCCAAGTGTATTAAATAAAATTATCAGTTAGCAACATACCAGTTTTGTTTAGTAGGTATAATGATAAAGGAAACGTAAAATTAATTTTGATTATTATATGTTAGAATTGTAACTTCACTTCTAATGACCAATAACTTTTGTCAAAAATACCATTTCGTCATGACACAATATTTTTTTTATATGTAAAAAGAATTTCAATTTAATAATTCGAATAAGATTGACGGTCTTTTTGACAATAGCCATTTAAATGACATTTTTTTATGTTCAATCAAGGACACAGTCATTACATCTATACAACATAAGTCTTTTTTCTCCACATAGTTGTCGGCTTACGGAAATATTTATTTGTATGATTCATTGTTCCACAAATTGCTCCAAAATTTACATGAAAATCGGTCCTCTTCATTTTATTGTGATGCATTTAGTTTTGCACTTTGTTTAACAATTATACACGGCAATTTTTTATTTCCCAGTGATGTACCTGTAACATATAAGAAACGTGAATATTGTCATATTATAGGAATATAAAAATATTTTCAAAATTAATTAAATCAATTAATTAATTAACGAACGAAGAAAATAGGAAACATGAATATATTTATTTATAAGAAGAATAAACAGGATAGAAATCCGTTTCATACATTTTTGAATATCTCAATACAGAACATACATATACAATCATTAAAAATCAGTACATCAAAAATTAAAATTAGTTTATTTTTAATAAGATTAATTGTTATAATGGGATTTTCGAAAATGTCGCTTCAGGTGGGCTATTTGTGAATAAATTTTATTACATATTTGACATTTGTGCGTTCTACCGCAATCGTAGGCTATATGACTCGACAAATAATTTTTGCGACTGAAATTATGTCCACATTTGTTGCAGCTGAACAACCAACTTTTCTTTTCCTTACTAATTGTCGGATTATGTGTGCAGTTATTTTCATGTCGTGTTTTTCCACTTATTGTTCCTAAACTCATTCCACAATGTTGACATTTCCATGTGGACATTCCCATCTCCTGATCGACTCCTTCTGGTGCAATCAGCATATGAAGACTTTTAACTGTCAAAAGCTGAAATTGTTGTTCTTGAAAAAAAAACATACATATTTTTTAAAAATGAATTAGAGAACGTTGATTATAATGTAAAATTGCTTCTTTTACATATTAATATTTCATGCAAAATAAGATAGTAAAATACGCATGCATACCTAACCTCTTAAATTTTCAGTCGATAGATAGTAAAAAATTTGTTGAAAATTAATTAATTTGTTATGCAACATTTTAGAGAATAATAAGAGAAAAATTAGGAATATGCATTAGCATGTATTTTGCAATAAGCGAGTTTTTAACTACATTCAAATTAATCCTTAAATGTAATTTTTCTACATACAATTGAGAACATAATAGAGTATTTAAAGAATTTCAGAAAATAACAATAATATAGAAATGTAAAATTCATGAATGAATTTGATTGATATTTTTACATGGCAGATGTTAATTATTAATAACCGATTAACGGCTAACTCTACAGAGGCCTTTTCGAAAATGTGCCCTTAGGTTGTACAATCTTGAATAAGTTCTGTTGCATATGTGACACCTGTGCGTTACTCCGCAATCATAAGCCATGTGACAATTTAATTCCCATTTATGTTTAAAACTACAACCACAGTCGTCACAACTGAATGCAAAAAGTTCCTTTGGTTGATTGCTCGACGGATTACGGGTGCATAAATTTTCATGATGTGTTCTTCCACTTATTCGTCCAAAATTTTTGCCACAAAAGCGACAAAAAAATCCCTCCTCTTGAATTTGTGATGATGGAGTTAGCTGCTGAATACTTTTAACTGACAAAAGCGAAAATTGTTGTCCATGTTCATCTGCAAATTTACCTGCAACAATTTTTTTCGAATTTATCACTTGCTAAAATAGTATTTAATTTAATGTTTCATGCGACATTATGAAAAATAATGATGAAATATGGTTGTAATTTTTAGTAAGCAAGTTTTAAACTACAATGGAAAATAATCCTTACAATTAGGAATATAAGTTGAGCATTCAGTAAAATATACATTCCTAGAAAGAAAGGTAAGATTCTGTTGATTATTAGCTTCTATGAAAAAATTGTTCACAGTGTCAAAATATAAAAACTTAATGTCAAAATAGAATATAGATATGTCGAAAATATCGCCATAGAATCTGACGTTTTGAATAAATACTGAAAAATAAACATTTCCTGTGTTTAATAATTTTAGGTCTAAAGGAGCAGTCTTGATGTATTTTTTCACTACTTGCTCCAAAATATTAAATTATGTCCTCTTCAACTTCTTGTAGAGGAGTTAAAATCTCTTAAGTCATAAAATTGTTAATTTTCTCATTCCTAAAAATTTATCTGTAACAAATATAAATATTAAGTTAATGCCATTTGGTAGATTTAAAAAAGACTATGTTTATGTGAAAATTCAAATGTCAAATCATAAAATTTTTTTTAAACGTTACTTAACTTTCAATGCAATTAAAATCACAGTTTATAAACAAACAAAAACACATGGAATAATGATTGCAGTACAGAAACGTTACACAAAACCACTAAAATTCTGACTTTTGCAAAATGTGTGACATAACTTCTGAACAATCACGCACTAGCTGAAATATGAATTTTTCAACAAAACTGTCAAATAAAATTACAAATCAAAATATTGTAGAATTTATTTATAAATTTAATATCAAATGAATACTTACATTTTATCCAAATTAATTTTATATTTATGTGAATGGATTCTTCTAAATTTTAACATTACACTATATTTCACTAATAATAGACACATTTTAATCAAATTGTTTATACTATACTTAATAAAATCTTTTTCAATTCATACGTCACGTTAATATTATAAATAATATTCGATATTTTACCAAATAATGACGTGTTACGTGAAATATTATTTTTAATATTAAAATGTCATCTCTGAGTGAAAAATTAATATATAGTCAAATTAGGATACAAAGTGTCAATTTATTATTAAATTAAAATAGTTAATAATTTTAATCAAAAGTATAATAGAAAATTGTACCTTATGGGTTATTGATTTACATAATTACAATAAAGTATGACTCACATTTTTTCCACAGCTTACTTTGGCAACTGAAGATTGAATATTTCGGCGATCTTCCTTTGAGCTGCAAAAAAATTATAGATGTAAACAAAAGTATTAAACCAATTTTTTAATTTTAGTGTTCACTTTGTATATATGAATTAATTTCAATTATTTTTTCGAGAAAAATATTGTCTACATTTGAAAGAAGGTAAAAGAAATTTAATAATTATTTAAAAATAAACACACGAATATTACAATATTTCATGAACAGTTTACATGTTTGAAAGTCAGACAAGTTTTTAAGAAATTGAAAAGAAATTATGCATAAGTCAATCTACGCAAGTCATTTTTTTGTCCTCGATAACACATTTTAAAAATATTGATAGTTTTAAAAAAAATACACGAGTACAATAACAAATTCCGTAGAATATTCAATAGAATTCTGCAGTACCTACCGCTGTTTCTCATTATTTAGGACAGATCATGTAAAATTAACTATTAATTTAAATAACAAAATTGTAATTAAAATACAAGTTTTCCAGTGAATTATGAAAAATTATAAATACTTATGACTTACAACTGATTGTTGTTTGAATTGAATATAAAATGGAATTTAATGTAATTTATAAAATATTTTTTAACAGAAATTATGGAAAATAATTAAGATTACTGTAAGAGTGATAAAAAACTCACCAGTTATTTTTTATCTGCTAGCTGCTTTCAGCTTTGAAGAATGAAATTGATTCGTCTGCTCCATGACTGAAGAATCATGCAGCATCCAACTTTGTCCATTGCTCTGAAATATATTGATGTTTTATTAAATATCTGTATTAAATAATAGATTTTTAAATGTAAGTTATTACTTTAAAAAAATGCTTAATCTTTTATCCCTTGATATTATATTCAAAGAGGATAAATTTTCATTATAAATTATTTTTTGGATAATTTTTAATTTTTCAAAGAAATGATTATGTAAAAATAAAACAAAGAAAATTTTCTATGACCACAAAAATTATGAATAAAAAATAAGACTAAATTTCATGGACTTATAATTAAATAAGAGAATTACAATTTAACAAATTTTTTATCTCAAGGATAATAAAAGGAAATTCAATAAAGTTAAAGAACGTAAGATTCAATTGAAATTTGCGGTTTGGCATTTAAATTCGTCTTTTTAAAGCAAATACTTGATTGATTTATATGAGAATTAGTTATTTAATTATCTGAAAGTAATTTTAAAAGCCTCAAACATAGTTATAAATCTGAATAGAAAAGCCGGTAAATAAAACCGGTGGTAATCAATAACTGCACAACGACGCGAAATTGAAGCATATATAATGTCAGGAGAGGTTAGAATCGTTAGAATTTCAAAACCTTTCTTTTGCATGGAAATTTTTATTTTTTTCATAAATTATATAGCCAAATTGTAAAAATTAACTTTTAATTTCACTGAATTCAAGTCAATACATTAGATATTAGATAAAATTTATCAAAATTAATCACCATGGGCGTAACTTATGGAACAAAAACGACTTGTATAAAAACGAAAAAAAAATTTAATAACGTTTAATCATTAAAAAATGTTTGCAAACTCTAAATTCACGAAAATTTTATTACGTTTCAACAGAAATATTAAAAAAGGGGTTAATTTTAATCAATACTTTCGTAGCAGACGACAATAGCATCTGATTCGAAGTAATTATCTTATTTTGCTTTATAAAGATAAATTTGAAGATATAATGTAAATAATAAACATATTTTACCACATTTCACTTTGATTCATTGTTGAAATTTTTCTCGATTGCGAAAATCTGCAACATTCTTCAAATAATCAATTCCCGGGTGCTCAGCAAAAAAGTTCGTTCCTGCGGTTTCCCTGCTGTCGTTGTTACTTCCCCTCTCTCCCACTTGGCACATCTTTTCTGCGCAGATGATCAAGAATCAGTTTCTGCGCCGCGTCTCCCCGCCGAAGTGTTGGTTTCCGTGTTCCCTGCTCGAAGGGATGTGGACCCGCAAGATCGTTAAAGCGTTCTCCCATCGCGCCATTGTGTAAAAAGAACTCAACGAGAGAGGATATAGTGTGCGCTGAGAGTCCGGATGCGCAGTTCTTCCCCCAAGGATTCGTCCTACTGTGATAATAGAGAAGACTGCGTCAAAGTAAGTTATCTTCCCTACCATTTTCTGTGATTTTCTATAATTTTCTTGTGTTTTTCGCGAAAAAATCCGTGTTTAATCGACTCGTCCGGAATCCAGGTCATGGCGTCGTTTCTCCTGTCGACATTCTCCCTGTCATATTATTCGCGTGCTTCCATTTAGTCATATATTTTCGTGTATTTTTCAGCTTTAGGATGTTTACAAATAAAAAGCTTCGAAGAAAAATAATATATTCCGTGTTCTCGAAGCTTTTTAATGTGACTACTCGCCATTTTGTCCCTCAAAGCTACGCAAGTCGGCCATTATCGATTGGCTTTTCCTGCCTCGCGGTCGTCGGCCGGTTATTTCGAAATAATTTTCTCCTGATTTTTTAAATGACTTCAAAACAAAATCAATTTAATTCGTTTCGTGTAGTGTTTTTTATTTTTCAATTTTTTTTTATGATAATGTGTTACAGTGAAAGAAAATCGATTTTCTTTAGTGGTGAATAGACTTTTTTTTTCCTATTATAAAAAAAAAAAAAATTAGTTTTAAATTATACTTTCCACTATGCAGGCGAAACTACAGGATTAAAATCCGGGTTGGGCCATTCCCTTTTTTTATTTTCTCACAATTGTGGTCGATTCACCTCTCCTTTTCACTAGTGCGCATGTCAGTGGGTTTTCTTTTTTATCCTGTCGGGAAGCCTGCGTTGAAGTGGAAGACTGTTTTACGCCATTGTTGAAAAGGGAAGCGGTCGTCGTGCAACGACACTGACGAGGCTTCGCGATTTCACCTATTTAAGCTGTGATATTAGACTTCTTTTTAATCCAAAGTGGGGTAAGTGAACTTTCAAGTCACTTATATTTTGGAATTGTGATCGCGTAATTAGAATTTTATTTGTTTTCGTGATAATTATAGAAAACAAGTTCAATGGGCGTATCGCGTTTGATCAAGTACAAAAAACTTGTACAATTTCCCTCCTCCCCTCCCTTAATTACATTTATTCAGATTTTAATGTAGAAAAAATGTTTATGATTTTTTTTCTATTTTTAAAATTTTATGGTAATTCCCTTTAATAGAATTTTTCAAGTGACTCGTCATCAGGCCATTTTGTTCCGAAGTAACTTGTTTGACGGCCATATTGGAATTTCATTTCGTCTAGATGTTTCTACGGTTAAATTTACGGTATTAACCAAAAGTCGCGAATATCTTTTTATTTGTTTTTATTTTTCGTATTGCTCGTGGAAGATGATGCAAGTGGCCTGACCGATTATAAATAGATTATGCAATATTGCAAATTCTGTGTATATTGTCAATTATATTGCACACATGCGCGATGTTTCTTATCTGGTAAATCGATGCCGGTGTTTCGCGCATGTGGCGAAGTACCAAATTGATTTTTCCAGTTTGCGTGGAAGGCTTCCATTTTGGAATGGAAGTGGAATCGTTTCCATGGTAGTTCTTTGGATCAATAACGGGAGTCTTCCCTGAACACATTTCCCTTTATTTCATCATATTATATGGAGTAATCGTTTTTCATGTTTTTTTTCTATGATCATGAATATTTATTACTGAAATTTTATAGTTATTTGTTTATTTTGATTTATTTCTTTTTTATTAAATTTCATATTTACAATTTATTAAAATAAATATTTTACTTAATTCAATAAAACTTTCAAATAAGTTTTTTTTTTATTTTTAAACATAATTGTTTTAAAAACTTGGATATTTTTTTATGATTCAACATTTTTGTTTATTAGTATGTTTTAAAATTATATTATGGTACAATTCATAATTAATATTTTTATTGAACTGTTTTTGACTTTGTTAAAATTGAGTTCCTCGTTCATAATTTGTCAATAAAGTAGCAATCGCATTTTTGCATGCGCTGTTTTATTGATTTTCTATGAACGCAATTTTAATAAAGTTCAATACTCGAAGCAGTTTAAGAAAAATATTTGACTGAATTTTTATTTAAAGTAAATTTTAATTATAATTAAAAAAATTTTGTAAACTATTTGACTTTTAAGTAAATTTTTTTTTTGAATAACATAATTGTAGTATAAAATTTTTTATTTTGTGAAGTATTTTTTTATTAAATTGAAATTTAATTTAATAACTTGTAATTTATTCTTGTTTTAAGTGTAATTCATATAAATTTATCCTCTTAAACTTTGTATTATTTATTTATTTTATAAAGAATTGTTTTATAATGTTTTCTTTATAATTAATTTAAAATTCTGAATTACAATTTTTAAAAATTAGCATTTTTTTGCAATTTTCCTCATCAAAGTTCATTTTAAAGGATATTGATTTTCAAACGTTAAAAAGACTCGCCATAAAAAAGTTGAAAAATCCAATTGAGCGGATACCCGGGCGAGGTCAACGTTTGGTTCGGTCCTGGGAGCTAGGGCAAACCAAACCATCGCGTTTTCTTGTTGCGCAGCCTCGCTGGAATCGCATGCGCTATACATGCGCGTCCTCCCGCATCATCCCCACTATTCTCAACATTACCGTTAGGGGAATACGCACAAAGGGAAAGGCTCGCCGTCCCGACCGACGCGCTTGCATCACAGCCATTTTGGAAGCTTCCACGTTTGGTTGCAGAGCTTGCGGGTCCGGGTTCAGACTTATAACGCGTAGTCAACAAAAAACGCGTTTCTAAAATCAAGTTTATTTAAAAACCGGTCGTTAGATTTACACTAATCAAATGTTTATAGTAACGTTAAAACGAAGGTAGCACTTCAACGTATTTAATTTTTTTGTTTCCGCCTCTCTTGGTTCGTCTTCGAATTCAACCTGGACAGCCTGACAAGATAACGAGAATTCAGCAGAATGGAGGACGATCAACAGTTCTGCCTAAGGTGGAACAACCACCAAACCACCTTAATACAAAACTTTGACACGTTACTAGAATCCGGTACATTAGTGGATTGCACATTAGCAGCGGAGGGGAAGTACCTAAAGGCCCACAAAGTGGTCCTCTCCGCATGCAGTCCATACTTTGAGGTGAGTTTTCGCAATTTTTTATCAATCATGAAATAATCCATTTCTTTCAGCATTCATCAGAGTAAGAGAAAAAAAATGAGGTCATGAGTATTTCAATTGTATCCTTCTTGTCCTCATTTAGTTTCAAGTCTCATATTGTTATTGAACAATTCGTGAAAGTCTTTTGACAAAAGAAACGTTATAAAAATGATTTATTACGTTTCTTTGTCATTTGGCTTTCCCGAGTTAAATCAATACTAGAGACTGGAGACTAAAGTAGAATCAAGATGGCGGTTCATCTTGTTCGCCGCTTGGGCGGGGGCAGGTATGGGTTTATGGTTTGTGCCGTCGCTTGCGTAAAAGGCGGGTGGGGGCAGTAGCCTGAATCCCCTCCTGGTTCTCCTGATCAATACAGGGAAAGCAAGATGGCCGATTTCCAGGGCACTTGCCCTGGGATTCTACCAGACTATGATGGTTCGAGCGAGGGGGGTGGGGGGAAACCACCGCTATAGCACCAATACTTAATTCTCTCTATTCATTGAAGTTATAATACAGAACTCGTTGTTCTTGCCTTTCTTATTCAACTCATCGGGAGGTCAAGGGGATGATTTTCAGTTGAAAATTTTCTGAATAGACTTTTTATGGCATTAACAACTGGTTTTCAGATTAATTCCAATTTGATGATTACATGGGGATTATGAGAAATACAATGACTAAATTTTCATTTTCGACTGTAAACAATTATTTGAAGTAATAATAATTTATAATTTTTTTGTTTTAAATTATACTTATGTGTTGTTTTTTTGTTTGATTACAGGGCCTCCTCAGCGAACATTACGATAAGCACCCAGTGTTTATACTCAAAGATGTTAAGTTTAAGGAATTAAAAGCCATGATGGACTATATGTACAGGGGAGAAGTCAATATCTCCCAAGACCAATTGGCAGCCCTCCTAAAGGCCGCAGAGTCTTTACAAATCAAAGGCCTCTCGGAAAGTAGAACTGGTGGTAATGGTTGTACGAAACCGGACACCAGGCAAAGTAAAGTCAGCTCACAATCGACAGCTCCGTCGTTAGACATTCCACATGCGTCTTCCGGTCTCACAATAGAAAAGAACAGCAAAGTTCCTAGGCAGAGTTTGGCTCAGAGCTCTGTAGGTGATCTGCCCGAAGACTCCGCCAGCCCCTCCATCCCCAAAGGTATCTCCTCCAGGTAAGAACAAATCGAGATAAATTTTTTAAAAACTGCAAATTTAATTTTGTGACAGTTGTCTAATTTTTTTGTCTCTTGATTTACAGGGAAGGTTCACAAAGTCCTGTCTCCCGAAAGAGAAAAAGACTTAGAAGAAGAAGCGTCGGCGAAGACAATTCTATAGAAAATCATGAATCTAACTCTAGTGATATGACCCAACAACCTGTTCCGTCGTTGGGAGTGGCTCCTGTTGCTGATGAGAAGTCTCATGCCGATCCTGCTGATTCCCTCGGCAGGTCGGCGCTCATGCAACAGTTGACGAAACCCGCCGACGAGATGCTTCAGGTTAGCATCAAATTGAGCTTTTATTTTTCTTGTATATGAAATATGTTTGCCAGCGTCTAAAAGTGATTAGCCCTGTTTTGGCTGATTTCTTTCGCTTCGTTGGTATATCATACTTCGTATTCCTATCCTCCTGTGAGATAAACTCTTTAAACTTGCAGTCCGGAAACGATACGAGACATTTTTTCTAATAGAAAATTTAATATTTCATATAAAATTATGTTAACAGAATATTTAAAAAAAATCATCTTACTCTATTATGACAATCTATTTAAAAAAAGAAATGTAAATAATTTTTGGTTCTAATTTCTTTTTTACAGCTACCTGTCGAAAAACCTGAACCTACCGAAGACATGATACAACCAAAGTCCGAGTATTTGGACGACCCGGAGGAGAGTGTGGAAGACTTAACGTTAGATGACGACATGAATGACCTTAACGAAATGGAAGATAGTAATAGGGCTGGTCCAAGTTCTCACGACCCTAACCAACATCCTGGTGAGTTTATTTTCAATTCAGTTTATTCGTTTTTGTTTTCGAAAATTAGCAGGACGCAGTCTTAGTTTGACACAAGATTCAGTCTTTTCATCTCAACAAACATAGGACTTGTACATTACGCAAAAAATTATTATTACAAAGTACAAAAAAAATTTAACACAACATTATTTTAGACAGATTTTATTGAAATCGAATCAAAGTTAAATGGAAACCTTTCAGAATTACAAAAAAATTCATTTAAAAATCAAGATATAAGACGAATCAGGTGAAAAAAAAATGTTGCTAAATAGGTTCGTGAATTATATTTTTTGTTATTTGGGACGTGAACTAATTGGCGGACACTAGTTTGGGTTTCCTCGTTCCAGGTGGGGGGGAGATAGCACGGTGTCGGTCGGGTGGTGGTGCCCTTTGGGCAACCCATTTCCTCGATTGTAAAAAAAGGCCAAATACGAGACGAATGCCTCAAGATGTTGACGTAGGCGCGTTACTTAAATCATTGGCAAGTAAACAGGGTCGAAAATATAGTTTAGATTCGGTTAAAATGTCTCTGGAGGCGATTTTGCATCAAGGCGTGAGTACAACTCAAGCCTCAGAGATGTATGGAATTAACCGTTCAACCCTACAGTTCTATTTGAAAAAATTGAATGTCGTCAGGCGGCGATGGATTCAACCAAACGCCCCCGTTCGACATAGACAATCTTGAATATTTCAACTTCAATTTAATAATGGTTACAATATAAATGTTATATGAAAAAAAAAGTTTTCGTTAAATTATTTTTAATATAAAAAATATTAAAGCTGAATATAAGTAGAATTTTTTGTTTAAAAAATTTATGAGAAATTATAAATTTTTAATCGCGTTAACTGAAAAACTTGATTACTTGAGTAAAATTATTGTTCAAAATGGTTTTATGACTTGTTGTCTATGAAAGACTGAGTTAAACAGTATTGTGGAATTTTTTTCCTTTGTATAAACGTCGTTAGATTGTATTTTAAATTGTTTAAGACTTTGTGATTTGTAAAGATGTATTGTGTTTGTTAGTGTCTATTACTTGAGACTGGATGTCTTACGTAATAAACGTATGTATTTCTATCTAATTTTGCTGGATTTTCAATGCTGTTTTCATCATTACCTAACACTGCGTCTTTGTTTTTTTTCTTAATACCAATTTTTACATGAAAATTTGAAATATTTGGTGATTGGAGAATAAAATGGTTAAGATTGACGTAGAGCTTTTTACTGGTCCATGTGTCCCTCATGTATCTGTAATGGCAAATTTTAATTCTACGTTCAAGCTTTGCTAATTTTATTTTTTAATCATAAATGATTTTTCATTTTCTTATTTGTTTTTTATACCTTGATTTTTTGTGAAATTATTTTACTCATAAATGCATGGTTGATTTTTGTTACGAATTGAGCAGGCTTAGCGGCGTGGCACGTAACGGGTGATAGGAGTAATGCGGGTGGAGTTGGCTCGGTGGCTGGTGGACCTGGAGCGCAAGATGAAGTCTTTCTTGCAGCCCATGAAGCCGTCCAAGCGCAAAGGGACTCCCAAGGTACGTTCATCATCGCCAGTTCTCAATTACCGCTGACCCCCGTAACAATAGGCACTCTTAATTGGCACAATATTACAATCAATTACTGATCGAATATCGATCGATATAAATTTACAAAGTCGAGAGTTTTGATGACTTGATGAAAAAGTCTTCGATACGATCGCTTTCAGTGACAATTGACTGAACAAAATTTTTGCAAGTCGTGAGTCACAAATTTCATTAAACGCAAATGTGCTTTTTTCAAATAAGCTTAAAATTTTCAGTAGAGTTCGACTATAACTTTCTTTTCTTTGGAAAAAAACATTTTTAAATGTTAATTAATTTTCGAGTAGTAAAATTACGTGTAGATTTGTTAATATTTAACTTGTTTGAGAAAAAGCACTATTTGGAATTTTTCCGAAGCGTATCGATACAAAAAGGTACGCCGGAATAAAGTGCCCATTGCGCAGGCGGGACAGGGTTTTTTTCGCTGCTGGATAACGTGGTTCAACTTGAATTTCGGTACATTCAAGAGTAGCACTGTCTCTGAAAGAGCTTCTTTCTGGCTAGGGCACGTAGCCTTTTCATTAGAAATATTTATGGTTTCTTGTATAATTGTTTCTGTTTTAAAAATTTTTTTAAACATAGTCGCGATGCGAGGTCTACAATTGTTTTTTTAATTTTGTTTTTTCTTTCGTCTTGTATGTTTTGACACAATAATTTCTTTCCTCGAATTTCTTTTATTTTCTTTTCGTTTTACAGTGTCCTCAAATCTTGACGATAAATTTCTCTTACACTTTTTAATCATCTCTTGTCACCCTCGCAACGCGACGTCTCGACCTCTCTCTCCTCTGAAAATAAAAATTGAGACCATCTGAAGAAGCTGTCTCCATAAAAGGGATAGAAAAATTCCCTCCTTTATACTTTTTGACTCTCGAAAAGTGAAAAATTGATCATTTTTTATTCACATATATAAATTGGTCTGCTTTTATAAAGCAGATTTCTCTCTTTGGCTAATGCAGAGGGAGAGAAACGAGATGCGCGAAAACAAAATAGAAATGTTAACACTGTTGGCATTTATAATTCGATTTAATTTAAATAATATAACGTGATTTATTTCCTCTCATGCACTTGGCGATATTTAGACGCGTTTTTTTGAGACCTCTCTTAAAAATCCTCTCCATATTTTCAAAGTAGAATATTAATGTAGAAATGGAATGTCGTTAGAAATTATTTTTAGCGACAGATAATATCAGAAATTTTGCCAATTCAAATTTTTCTTTTGTGTGCGAATGTGTGTGAACGGATTATAGTCAAAGGTCATATTACACTTATGGAATAATATACATATACAAAGATATATATTATATACACACACACTTTATATATTGAGGCTCTAGATTGCGTTGCCACGGGAAATTTAAAACCAAAAAAGTAATATGAGAATATTACAGAAGCTTTCGCAAATACCAATCGTGATTTCCTTTCTTTTCTCTTTTACCACCTCTGTCCTGAAAAATTTTTCGTACTTTTAAGAATTGAATTACAAAATCAACACTGCAATTTTTATATATAATATAAATAATGTAGGAAAAAATGGTTCGCTGAATCATATGAATTATAAATCGAGAAGCAAAATTGCCAATTTAGTTCCGCGTTTTCGTCTGATATAATTTTTCGGGCATCCGAATAATATATGCGCGAATTCTTTAGAAACATTTCGGAATATTTACGCCGAAACGCGGGGTTCAAGATTTATGGATCTTTGTTCCCACAAAAACTCGTTGACCTTGTACTCGGTGAAGCTTTTACAAAATGGCGGTTACAGAAAAGAGAAAAAGAGAGAAACATCCGCTCGAATGGTGTTTCCTATGGTTTGAAGAAACTTTACTATAGTCATGGGACAAAAAGTGAGGCGGAAAAAGAGAAGACAAAGGCAGAGGTTTTGCGAGCAAATATTTTCCTTACGGTTTATAAGCAAGTTGAGCGTGTACTGCTGACTCGTAAATTGTTGACCTAGATTTTTTAAAATATATTATAAATTTTCGCGTTCGAATTTTCAGGAGGAAGGAACTTGAAATCAGTAAAATAAAACGGAAGGAGTCCTCGTGTTTAAATTCAACGGTTTCTTATTTCTTTTTGCATCGTCGGGCAATAATTTCGTTCCCCTTCGTTGTTTCGTCGTGAAATAAATATTAGAGCGTTGAAGCCACTTGGTTGCGGAACGACTTGGCAACATTGCCGTCTGGCAGAATTCAGACATCTGCTCTCTTTCCCCTTTTGAGAGCTGCATCTGCAAAGCGACTGCAGCTGTTGTTGGCAGATGCTGCAGGAGAGAGACAGACTATACTTTAGCATTACTCGCGTTTCCCTCCCCTCCCCTTATGTTTTTTTACGGTTGAAAAAATACGTGAAACGAAATCGACTTTGCGTGCGAAAATGATTTTGCTTTAGAATGGTCGCCAGGCGCGGTGATCCAACGTGGGAGAGCAGGTAATAACGGAGAGAGAGGAGCGACCTCTCTGTCAATGCCAGCGTGGAACTTCAGTGCGGAACTCAAAATTTTCCTTCTTTAAAAAAAAAAATAATAATAATAATAAAAATCATAAAATTGTTTGAAATTTTTAACGCGTTATATTATATTCTGAATTTGAATAATAAAAAAAGACGATTTAACGGTTTGGATTAATTAAATTTAAAATATTCAGAAAAAAGCACAAGAAGGTGTTTGCATTGATGGCGGAGGTCGTTTATTTCACCGTCAGAGACTTGTTACCTTGAATAATTTAACTAACGGTTCGGCAATAGAGGACTTTAAATAACAAAACTATCTTTCTTTATTTACGCATTTTTGCTTTATATTACGGTGCCCAATAATTGTTGAGTCAGAACCAAGTATGAAATTGATTTTACGTTAAAAAATGGTTATTTTTAATTTTCTAGCGTTTTTATTTAGTTTGATTGCATTTTTCACCAACAATCATTAATGATTGTAAAAAAACAATATTAAAATAAATAAGAAAAAATCGTTGATTTTTAGCGCCGATGTTGCGCCACGTTATCTGCAGTGCGTAGAAAAGCTCAGTTTATTACATGTGTTATTGTGAATAACAGGGGCGGCAAAAGAGGGTTTTAAATATTGTCCGGAGGAGAAGATACCTTGATTCATGCTTTTCAGGACTGTCCTTTTGACAATCACTTTTAAATCCTTTTTTGCCGCGGGCCTGATTAAAGTCCCTTAAATCCTCAAAAAAAATGAGTAACAGAAAAAAAAACAGAAGGCACCCCTCGTAGTCATGTTTTGTGTTTTTTTTTGTTGGTAGTATTTTTTTTTCACACGTAGATGAAAAAAAAGGAGGATACTCTTGAAAATTTTGTGTCTACAAACGAGGACTAATAATATATTTATTCGTACATGATAAATATTCAAAAATAGTTGGAAAAAAAAACGACGTGAGGTCAGTTTAAAAAAAATTCTGTCTTTTCACTTCTCTTTGCACGAGAATGACTCGTTTCTCTTAACGATTCTTTGCTCGTCTTTCAAATAGACTGTCCGCGCGTCGCAATTTTATTGAAGTGTACAAAATAATATATATTTTTTTCTTTCCGTATGTGGACACAATATTTAACCCATTACCGTTGTGCGTTTTCTGCGTAATTCGTCTTGCATGTCATGCTTCCTTCGGTAGTGTATTTACACTTAACTCACAAAAAATAATGGCGCGCTCGTTTCTAAAGACACAAAATTATTTTTGGATACTTTTTTTGGTGGCGGTAATTTCAAATTGAAAAACATAATTCTCTATTATTCTCTTAAGATTTGTGACAAAAAGAAATTAGGTTTTCTCTGTGACTTAAGAACGAGCGCGTGCTGAAAAGATTTTTTTTACTAACCACGTGTACATAACTCGCTTCTTTGTTCGTAACGCATATACATCAGATAATTAACCCGATTTACATATCTACTTATTTATATATATATATATATGAAAGGAATTCCGTATATATGTACCTCTATTTTTTTTACAATACCCCGTATCTTGTATATTATTATACTTAACATATTATGATGCTGTTCTCTTCATTTCATTATTACATCTGTTAATTATTGCCAGATATATTTTTTATCTGTTGAATAATTATAAATAACGAAATTTCGTTTATTTGTATTTATTTATGTTAATATAGCTGGCAGTATAATTCATACACACATATATATACATTGTTGAATTGTATTTTATGGTATTGTACTTAATCGCATTCAATTTTGGTTGAATCGATGTGGAATACCATGTTTTGAATTTTTCTTGTATTGTCTTATTCCCAAGTGTCTAGATAACCATATTGGATGAAGTCTATATGGAAGATTTGCAAGATTAAACGCGTTGTTCTATTACGGTCGAGCGATTTCTCGATCGTGATGAATGAATTCGATTTTTGAAGACATCATCACCAACCGCGGAAAAAAATTAGGTAGCGTGCCTTTTGCACGTTTCTTGATTTCCCTCGTTTTCCCTTTCGTTTTTTCTTTTTTTTTTTTATTAATTTTCTCGAATTTCGATCATTTTTTTTCGAATACGAGATTTTTATAATTTTTTTTTTCAATCGGGTTTCCTGAGTGTCGGCTGCTGGAGTTTTATTATTGGGTCGTTGACTTTTTCAATGAATCAATTTTTCCAAGCGCTGAATCGAAGGAGAAATACAAGACTTCTGGAGGACTGATGAACAGCTGTCTCACCTTCAATTTGAGAAGAGATTCTTTTGGTTATGGGTAAACTCTGGTAATATTGGTAAAAATATTTTGTTCAAATTAAAAATTTTTTCGTCATGGTTTATTTGAATTCAAATATTGGTGTATAAATGAGATTGAGAGAATGAAAAATTTGTGTGAATGCGAATTTAACTGTATTTGCTTTCGTAATAAGTGACGAATATTTTTTGGACAAGTTTTTTTGTTTGTAATTTTTTAAAAATGCACTAAAATTTCTTAATGATGTTAAATGAGCGAAAATTTAGTGACTCTAAATATTTGATTGTTTAAACAGTTAAAGGTTTTTTAGGCTTTAAAATTTTACAAATTTTTTTCTCTGTTTTATATGTACCATGTATTTTTCTAAGATGCTGCATTTGTAAAATGTTTTCTTTTTAATTTTCGAAAAAGATTTTTTTTAAATCTTTTTAAAAAATTGTTCGAAACTTTTTATAATTGCGCACATTTTGTTTTTTATCTGATTACAAATATTTTTTGGAATAACTAAAGTAAGTAATTCAAAGTACAGGGGTTTTTTTTTTCTTGAATTTTGAATAATTACTAGTGTTCCATTAAATTTTTTTAATTTGTGATTTTTCGGTCGTTGCTGCTTTTCAAAAGTCTCATTTTAAGATTTTTGAAGTTCTACATTCTACATTTTCGATTGATTAATTAATATTTATTTTAAAAGGTAATATTTTTTGGCTTTTAAAATAAATATAAATTGAAAATATTACAAAACTGTTTCCAATTGTTAAACTTTTTTTTTACATTTGGAAATAATATTTGTAATATCGCGATGTGAAAGTGCTGAAGAATGTTTCTGAAAGGCGAAGAACTGCAATTTCAGTTTTTCGTTGGACAGTAACGAAGAGCAGTCTCTAATTCGAATGTTCTATTTTTGAACTTTCGGAGAAGAGTGAAAAAGATGAGACGAGGTCACAGTCTGGAATTCGAGATTAATGATTAATTAACCAAGGCTTGGACACCATATTGGTAGAAAGATTCTGGTAAAATTAGGTACAGTATTGGTAATACAATTATTTTATTTTCTAATGGTATTTTATATCAAATCTCTTTTTAAAATAAAGTAAACATTTTTTTCAAGTTGAGATTCGAAAAGCATTGTAATGTTTTCCAATTCTCTTCTCTTGAGGCTTTATTTTAATTAGAGCTTTTTGATTAATTTATTGTTTTGAATTTCTGAAATATATATTTCTTTGTCAAATTTGAACGTTTCTTACAGATTTTTTGAGAACGAATTATTTTTATTTTTTGGTAAAATGAAATATTTAGATAGATCAAGTCTTTTAGTATTTTATTTAATTTTTTTCAAAGAGTATGATTTAACTAAAAATTAAATTTTATCATGAATTAAAAATAATTTGTTTGAATCATCATATCTTCAAAAGTTCTTCAGGCATGCTTAAAGCGCCATTCTTTTTTTTAAAGTTATTTTATGTTGATACTTTTTGACACGAAAGTGACGGTAGTTTAAAAATTTCCGTGTTTTATTGTTTTAACGTAATGAGATTTTTACTTGCGTCATTGTCATGTCAGAAATATTGTCTTGAAATAACTAACTCAACTTTTGTGATTTATTTTCATTGCAGAGTCATGTAATACTGATTCGACAATGAGAATTGAAATCTATTAATTTTTGTTTAGGTATTAAAGAAACTGTTATTTGATTACACATCACTTATTACACTACACATAGAATATTTTTACAATTACATTTTCTTTTTTTCTTACTCAAATGTTTTTTCATTATATCATAAAATGCAATTTTGTATTGAATGATAGTGAAAAATGAATGAGATGCAAAAAAAGATTCTATTTGCAAACATTTTCCAATTTGTCAAATTTTTGATGTTTTTCATATTTCAGCTTTTTTTGTTTACTTATTTCTAAACATTTGTTTACGTGTTTCTGTTGTCAAATTCACGTAAGTCGTGTTTATAAATGAGTTAACTTGCAGCGATAATGTATTGTTGAATTGTTATCTTGAATATTTCAGATTTTTTGTTAACTTGTTTCTAAACTTTTGCTTTATGTGAATTTATTTTAAATTCATGTAAGTAGTGTTTATTAATTAGTTAACTTGCAACGATATTGTTTTATATTCATGTATAATTTTTTTCTCTTTACAGTCTTTTATTAACTTATTTTTAAACATTTGATTATGTGAATTTTTCATATTCACATAATTTAAGTTTATAAATTAGTTAATTTGCAACGATATTGTCTGATTTTTTCAGGTGTTTTTTTGTTAACTTGTTTCTAAGCATTTGTTTATATGGATTTATTTTAAATTCATGTGAGTAATGTTTATAAATTAGTTAACATACAACGATATTGCATTGTCTTTTTCCATTGTATTTATATTTCAGCTTTTTTATTAACTTCTTTTTAAACATTTGATTGTGTGAATTTGTTGAATTCACATAATTCTTGTTTATAAAGTTGTTAATTTGCAACGAGACTATTTTTTTTTGTCTTTGCAGCATATTTGTTCACTTGTTTATAAATTTGAATACTTGTTTGAATTATTTTAATTTATACGAGTTGGATTTATAAATGAGTTAACTTGCACCGATATTTGTATTATTTGAATATTTATTTATTTCAGCATCTTTGTTATCTTTTTTATAAACATTAAATTATGTGAGTGATAAATTTACATATATTGTGATTATAATTAAGTTAACTTGCAACGATATTTATATTCTAAATAAAAATTGCTTTTATTTTCAGCATTATTTTTGATTATCAATGGTATTATTTATTTCAAAAACTTGATATTTGACTTATTCTTTTGTAGAATCGGTAAAGTATCTTGATTTTGAAAAAAAATTAATCCAGTGATCTTCTTAAATTACCAGTGTTTATTTTTATTTTGGATTGAGAATCCCTTTTGGTTTCTCGATCAATTTCGTATAACTTGTATGATTTCCTTTTTGAATCTTGCAAGTTCGTGTTTTCTTTTAATTTGAAGAAGAAAGAAGAACGAAGAATTAAGATGGGTCCCAGAAGAGCTATAATAAGAAATACGGAAAATCCAAAAGGACGAATGGAGAGTCTAGAAATATTTTCTAAAATGGATCAATATGGTAAAATGATGGTTAACAGGTAAACATGTTACGTAAGTATTTAGTCTTGCGCGTTGTATCGGCGCGCTTGACGCCCTCTTGATATTCTAAGAATATTGCATTGCTGATTGAAAAGTAATTTATTTATATAAAAGAAAAAAAGCATTCAACAGTAATTTAAAACAAGTATTTGATTTCCTTTCAGCAATGTTATATTCATTACATTATATTACAATTTGATATTATGAATTAATATTTCAACTAGTTTAAGATATTAAGAATATTAGTTTAAGAATAGTTGAGAAAATTTTTTTTCGTAATTTACACTATGACAATTGTCAAGCAGTACGTTTTGAATAATTTTTTTTCTCAAAAGTTCTTTTTCTTTTGGTTATTAAAAAAGTGATTATTTTATTTTTAATTTTGGAAAAATTATTTTTGTTTTTTTTTTTTCAATACTATTTTTCAGCTTCGTTTAAAAGTTCAGCAAATAATCTTCGTTGATGAATTCTGTTTTCGTGTCGTTTGTGAGTTTGAATGCGTGAATGATTAGAGCGTTAGTGTTTCTACTTATTAATTGTAATAAAAAAAAGGTACAAATTCGAGAATTGTGAGAAAAAGTTTTATTGTCAACATAGTTGCATTCTATGGCGCCCAGAATGATAACAATGATTATGAACAATATTATTTTTTCCATAATTCTTGAAATTAAAATATGGAGAGTTTAGGGGGAGGCCTCAATTTATAAATAATTTTTTTTAGTTTAACATAATTGTATTTTACGTGATTATTTAGTTTATTTTTGTTATAAAAAATTTATTTTAAATTAAAGTAATTTTCATTTAAAAAAATTTAATTCTATGATAAATTGAATAATCACACCTACGAATTTTTTTTAGAGATTGTGGTATTGTGGTGAATTTTTAAATCTAGGATTATTCACGAATATCTCGTTGCGTTTTACGCAGAGATGTTTTTGATTAATGTTAGTTTTAACTTTATTTTTCGCCACTGCTGAATCATTGGTAAGAGTCAAATGATAAATTTGAATGCCGAAATTGTAATGTAAATTTCTTTCGACTTTCAAGTTTCGACGCACAAGGATTTATTATGAGTTCTGAGTAGGTGTTATGCTTAAAAGCGAATTGTGGTGACTAATAATTAGGGACTTATTTTTTGCCAGTCGGCTCACTTTTTTATTCATTTCTTCTAAAACAAAATTCATAATTTTCCAACTTACAAATTTTTCTTAAACTGTGGTCTCTAAAGTATTTTTGTAAGGTGTAAAAAAATGTCGATCACATTTTAAATATAATTTTTTTAATGGGTATTTTGAATTTTTGTTTTAATTAAGGGGAAAGAAGTGGGTTAGAATTTTTGTATGATTGTGGAAGGGGGTAAATGGTGTTTCAGAGTCAATTCTTGGATATTGTTGCTTACGATGTGGGAAAAGATATTCCGTCCAGTACAGCTTGGATAGGCATCTACGTTACGAATGTGGAGTTGAGAAGCAATTCATTTGTGGAACTTGCTACCGACGTTTCACGAGGTTGGACATCATGAGGGCTCATCAAAAAAGAGCGGGTCACGACTTGGCACCTTACTCGAGAGAAAGAAACTCCAGACTCTTCCGAGATCCCTGATTGGAAAATTGGGAAACATTTGGCTAAATCCAGGTAGGTGTTTATTGACAAAAATCTGGATTTGGTAATAGGAACCAATTTCTAAAAAGGGATCTAATATACGAGTATTTTTTTTTAAATTGAATTGTTAACTTTTTTAATATGTAAAATACTCGTATTTTTTCTTTTTTAAAGATTAAAATTATTTAAAGAGATATTGACGTTGATTTTGTAGATTCCACTTATCGTATATGTATAAGACATTGCGAAAAGTGCTTTTTTTCGGAATTGACGCAATCATCTGTTGGTTTCTAAATTTGATAAATTGTTAATTTTCCAAATTTTATACTTCAAATAGAAATTTTATTAATCTTTGTAAATCTACGACATTTTTATAAATATTGAATTCTTTATAGAACATTTGTAAATTATAACTAAAGATTATTTTTCAAACTATTACCATTGACCAAAAAAAGAAAGAAAGAAATTTGTAAATGCTGCGTGCATATAGGAAACTTCGTATTTACAATTATATTGTTAATAAATGACTATTTGTTGCAAAAATTTAATCAGACGTGTTGCAGTAATATTTACTTTCATTCATTAAAAAGGCGGTCTGCTTAAATGAGTTTGATTTTTTGATTGAAAAAATGATAAAAAGTAGTTTATTTTGATTCAAACTCATTAAACAGACTTTGTGTTTCCACTTTTGTTTTGTTTCTTTTTGAATTAAAAAAAATCTTTAATTTTCAATTGTAATTATAATTTCTCGACAAGTGTGGAAATGCAATTTTATAAATTGTTCAACCCTAATGTAAAACAAAAATTAAAAGCTTCAATTACGTAATTAACTTGGGTCGTCTCGTTGCTGTGGGAAAATTCGGACAGACGATTTTACAAAAAAAAAAAAAAAAAAAAAAAATACAGCACAAAGGAACCATCGATTAAAGGTTTATTATTATTCGACTTCATGGATATAAAATTATTAAATAATTTTTTATTTTAATTTCATCAAAAGTATTTCCAATCTTGATTTAGTTTTATATTAAAAAAAAAAAAACACTTTAACAATATTGATTAGAAATGCTTGAAATGAATTTTTTTTTCTTTTTCAACTTTTGATTTATTCGTTCGAGAAATTGCGCTTCTTTCATCAACATCATCAAGAGAAACTGATCGCAATTGCGATTAATTGTTGAAAATGGAAAAAAAGGAATAAATAAAAAAACAATATAATAAAATTCTCTGGTCATTTGTGATTTTGTGGAACCTTTCCCGCTTTTTCAGGTTTAGCTTGTAAATTATAAATATCGAATTAATCATTGCTTGGCTGTTTTTAAATTTTATATTAGAATGACAATTTTTTCAAATAAGTAAAATTTTCTGTTAATTACGAGACGCATTTGAATGATTCGATATTATTGTCTTTACTAACTGATGGAGGTGTATAGTCTGGCAATTATTGTTTACTTTTATTTTTAATTCGAAAAAAATAGTTTATCAATATTTTCTAATTAAAAATATTTCTTTATTCATTTGAAAATAATTTCTTTTTCAATTATGAATTTTTTCTTGATAATTTTTAGACTAATTTTTAAAAAATTAATTGAAAAACATTTTCTGTTTTGTAAATTATTTCATTTGAAAAGTTTCTTTTTTAACTATGATGATAATTATGAAAAAATTATTTGATTTTATGGACTAATTAAAAGTAGTTTTGCTATTTAATTTGAATAAAAGAGAAAAAATTATATTTAATTTAACGTGAATTTTTTATGAAATTTAGAATTTTAAGAAAGCTTTGAGTGCCTCCTTTTGAAAAGAAAATTTTTTGAAATTCTTGTAAAGTGAGAAGAAAAAAACAAATATTTAGAGTGGATAAAGAGTCATGAAAGAAATAAATTGATTAGGGATTACATTGAAACTTTAGTTAGTCGGGTCGATTCTTGCAGCTGGCGGATTTTCACTTTCACACCCCATGGCGGATTATCGCAGACTATCCTGTCCGAGCTGCGGTCGCAGCTACAAGTACAGAGGTGGCTTGCTGAGACATATGACTGAGTGCTTTTCGGAAAGCGAGAAACTGGAGGCAGTGGCATCGGTTCAGCAACAACAGCAACGTCCCGTCACACCGAAGGATGTCCGTGTGCTCTACAAATTTTGGAAACCTGACTGAAATCTTTCCAAATTCCATATGTGTGTGCTAAAAGCAAGGTCTCTTTATTTTTTTTTAATATTCCATTTTTCTTTTTAATTTTTTTTTTTTATTTTCTTAAAAGGTGAGTTTCCTGAAGAGACCAGTTCTTTTTCTCTCTGCTGCAATCCTTTTGAGCTCCAGTTGGTGGCGTTCTTTAGTCAACAGGATTAAAATTCAAAAGACAAATGATCTTGATATTGAGATTTTTATTTAATAAAAAGTAATTCAACTTGGTTATTACATTTTTCAATAAATTGCGAAATCATTCACTTTTCATGTCTCAGCATTCCCATCTTCTTTAATTGTTTTACTTTTTCTTTTTGACAAGACTTATAGTATACTAAATTAATTAATTTAACATTTCATTATTTATTAACAGTGATTATTTATATTTTTATTGTATTAAATTTAATCATGAATCTTAATTTATTTTACATAAATTGTATTATTACTATATTATTACACTGCATTTTTATTCATATTTATTATTGATTTTTTATTTTTAATAATATTTATATTCATTATATTGAAATATTTTGAAAAAATATATATATTGACCTTTATAAAATACTTGCTTAATTAAATTTTTCACAAATTAAACTTACGGAATTTAAATAATTATTTCTATTACTGTATATAAAAAAATATAATTTTAAATCGGTAGCTTCTTCAAGATGAGTTTTCACAATTCTTCTTTCAAAAAGAAAAACCCTTGACCACTATCTTCATAAATGTTTAACTTTTAGTAATAATAATATTTCATTCTGTAAATAAATATATTAAAATAGTAGTTAAGGGTTAATTATTAAAAATTGGTGCATGTTAATTGGAAAAAAAATTGTTTCACAGTCATTTTAAAAATAAATTCATAATCAGTGAAGAAAAATATGAGAAATATGAAAAATTTACTTGAAATTTATTGATTGTGATTTAAAAAAAAATCACATGAGACGAAGTGGATATGTGTTGGGTGAAAATATACAAGGAGGCATTTTTACATTTTGGGCTGGATTAATATGACATCACGGGTGTAAAAAAACGACTAATAAAGGCTGTTCGTTTTGGGTCAGCATGTAAATAACAACGGCCTAAAATTTTGACTTTGCACAAAATTCAATTATTTTTCAAATTTCAATAAATTTAATCTATAAATATTTAGTAAATTTTATTTCTTATTTAAAAAAATTATATCGAAATAGTATGAAATTTGACTATATACATGTAAAATATTTGAATTTGTGCTGAGTCATGTGGGACGAGCTTGAGTCTTGCCTTTCGTTTTTGCACGCTTGCCTCGAGCTTTTCCGCTGTCGAGACAAAGAGAAACGAAAATCAATTGTTTCCCTTTTTTATGAATCTGTGTGTGTGTGTCTGAGAACTTGAAAAAAAAAATTCATTTTCATGTATAACATTTTTCCTTCTATCAATCTCTCTAACGGTCAATATTTTTTTTTCAACTAATTATTTTCTTGCAGTTTTTTAAATTGCTTTTTACATTTGAATATTTGCGAGAATTTTTAATTATCTGTTAATAAAGAGAAGCTTGTTTTTTATTAAAGTTTATTTAAATATTTTTTAAAAATTAAAAAATAATTATTAAAAATTATTATTAAAAAAAAATAATAATTCTAATTAAAAAATATTACAATTAGAAAAAATGTGTAAATTTTCAAAAATGCTTTTTTTATTAAGTCAATTTTTTTCTTTTTTTTTAATTTCAATTCTTAAATAATTGGACTGTAAAATTAAAATGGAATGAAATTTTATGTGTAATTGTTTTGTTTGCGAATGTGAGTGTAAAGAGGGGTGAAATTAACAAAATTCTAATGAAAACATCGATGATGAGAAAGCCATAAGCGTTATTTTTTTTTTTTTTGGTAAAAGTAAAAGTAAAAAAGCCTCCCTGTATGTTTACAGTCAGCCCTGCTATGGAGGGTGGTTTGCCAGGAGACCTGAGATTTCGTTGCGTCATGTGTAGCAGAGGATATAGATCGAGATCGAGCTTAACAAGACATAGTAGATACGAATGTGGTGGGCTTGGCTCGAGGTATACCTTCACCTGCACTCTCTGTGGAAAATATTTCTGCCGGCCTGATCATCTGAAACAGCATATTCTCAATATACATGGTGGAACTGTCTCTAAATAATCAAACATTGAAGAATTTTTTTTTATCGTCATTGGGACATTCAGTGTTGTATTTGGTTTTTTCAATTCAAAATCGACTAATAATCTTGAAATGAAAAGCAAACGAAATATTTTGCTTTATTCACTTTTTAAATTAACGATGAGACAAAAAAAATCAGTAGATGAAAATCAATTGTCTTCGCAAATTGTAAATAATAGTTATTTTTTAGATTTTTAACAAAATCACTATTTGTTTTAAACTGTTATCAAGAGTACTATATATATATTTATAAATATAAATTTGTCGGTATATTTAAAAAACTTGTGAGATATTTAATTCAAAGTGTAGAATTCTATTTATTCAATTCTAGATACGACTAAGAATACTATTTTTATATGATTGTATCATATATATTTGTAATAATAGACTGAAGAAAAATGAAATTTGTTTTCCTAAACGAATTTGAGGGAAAAAATATCGAGTGATTTATAACAGGAAAATATATTTTGAGATTTCATCTACTGTATTGAATGAAAAAGAGTTTTTAGAATTTTTCAAAAAAAGTTTTAAGGATAGAAAAAAAACTGCCAAAAACGAATACCAAATGTTTGTTCTTAATCCTAGTGCAATATTCGTCTATTTTGGGCTTACTAAGTTATTTTAAATATGATTCTATATAGTTTGTCAAGTTACCTTTTAATCTATTATATAGAGAATACATAAAATTTTATCTACGTGGGAGTGTATTTTTCAGATTGAAAAATATTTTAAAATACGTTAATTATTGTAATTTAAGAAGATTTTTATGCATAACTATCTGTTGGCTTAACAGAAAATAATTTTAAAAAAGAATGTTGCTCTATTTTTTAAATTAACTATTTCTATATTCATAAACAATTTTTTGGGATTTAGCCTTTATTACTTATTCAATTTTTATTGTCTGCTCGAAGGGAAAGTTTATTGTTATCGCTGTACAATGAATGTCAAGAATTGTGCATCTGATTTTGTAAATTTTCTACAGTTGGAATAAAAATTTTTAAATATTTTATTCAGTTGTTTTTCCTTACCTTGTTTTCTAATTGTTTGCTTCAAATATTATTTTTAAGAAACAAATTAATTTTTTTATTTTCTTTAAAAGAGAGAAAAATTAAAAGAGACTCGAGAATTAAAAAATTTTCAATGGAAGTCAAAAATTGTTTATCACTAGTGTCTCTTTTAAATTTAAAAAAAAAATTGAATTTCTTAACAAATGAGAATAATGACATATTTTTTCATTAAGCAATTTAAAAATAAGGAAAAATTTTTTGTCACAAGTTTTATTGAAATTTATTTTAATTGAAAAATAATTTTTTCGGTCAGATCTTTTTTGGAGGTATTATTTAATTTTTATCTTGCAGCATCTTTATGTTGATCCTCTCGAAAATTGACGCCACCACGTTTTCTCTCTCGTTGCAGACGCGTCCGGAAGTGGAGATCATCATTGTATAGAATGCGGCAAACGATATAAAAACCAGTCTTCGTTGAGCCGACATTACAGATACGGTTGTGGACCTACTAAGCTGAAATGTGTTTGTCCTCATTGTGGGAAAGTCTATTCCAGAGCAGACACTCTTGCCGATCATATAATAAGAGTTCATTCATATCAAAATTTATACAGTTCACAATGATTTACTAGAGAGAAAAAAATGAGAGCAATAAAAAACTAATTAATTTCCACTAATGTTTAGAATTAACTCAACAAAATGTATGCAAATCAAATTGCAATACCTTAAAAAAGTTTTAAATTTTCAACATGAAATTGTCATTTCACCAAATATACTTATATTTAGAAACTTAAGAAGAAAAAAAACCAATTGAACTAAAATTAACGTTTTTCATAAAAAATGAGATTACTTCAAGTCTTTATTAAATTATATTTAACATTAAAATTTTTACACATGGGATTTTTAAATAATTGCCTTATACTTTAGTAAATTAAAACTATTTCTATTCAGTATTGTAAGTGTTGTCTTCGATTAACTACTACGTAAATTGCAGAGTTTATTACATGTAATACTTTTTAATAATAAAGACCAATTAAAGACGATAGAAATATTTCTATTTACTATTAATATTGTTATTATTATTATTATTATTATTATTATTATTATTATTAAAATATTTATGTAAATTACAACTGTTATTTGAAATATTTCTATCATATTCAATTGGTTTTTAATAGAAATTAGTATTAGCTCTTTATATTTGTATAAAAAGGAAAAATTTGCAAAATTGAGGCTTTAAAAAACTGTATACAAAATCGAAAAACATCTAGTGAATTGCACAATAATTTTAAAAATAGTTTACAAAAATGTTCAATATTAATGTGCCTTCGACTACTACTTGAATCTTTATATTATAAACAAGCATTAAAATCTATTAATGTAAATTAAACAAGTAGTTAGATTAACTACATATTTTTGTGAAATGAGAATATAAAATTTTCTTCTTGTTCATAAGGCACAAGTTGTTTTGCTGTATTTTTTTTAAACACTACTTTCTTCTACCTATAATTTGAATTGTTTGAACTTTACTTAATTAACTTATTAATTTATTATTAACTAAAATAATATTTTATATAATTTATTTAAAAATTGTTCTAATTATTTATTTATTAAACTAGTTTAGTCAGCCAGTCAGTGAATTATAATTATTATTAGAAATATTTTTATCATTTTAAGACCATTTCTGTCTTGAACAATTTTTATTAGTCTACATTCCTTTTATTAAACTTAAAGAAACTAAAAAATAATTTTAAGTCGTAAAATTGGCCAAAAAAATTGACTTCAAAGTTGAAATAATTTTTAGCTGAATAAATTTTTAATTAGTTTTAATTTAAGACATTTTTTACTGAAAGTTTTCATGTAATGAATTTTAAGAATTCCTTTCCAGTATATATTAAAATAAGGTTAAAAGAATTAATTCAATTTCTACTATTTTAAATCTATTTATTCAGGTAATTTTTGTATTTTTATCCATTACTATTTATACAAACGAAATAATTTTTCAGTGAAATATTTATTTATTAAAATACATTTAAGTAAGTTAATAAAGCAATTAATAAATCAAATTTTTTGGGAAAGTTTTTTTTCAATGTGTAATTTAATTTAATTGTTCTTGTCCTTTTTTGGCAATATTCAGAGAAATTTGAATTAATTACTAATAAATTAATAATTCTATTCTTTAATTAATTTAATTATATTCTTAAGATTAAATTTTTTTTATTGGCTAACAAAGAAATTACAAATGTGAATAATTTGTTTTTGATATTTTTAATCCTGCGTGAATTATTATTTTTCCATAAAACGTAAATTGAAAATGAATTTTTTAATATATTGTGATGTCTTTTTCTTTGTATAGAATTAAATGTTTCTTCTTTATTTTTATTAGCATTGTTTATGGGTTAAATGTGATTTTATAACGGTATATTTTTTTGATTTGATTACAGTTTGGAGTAATACTACGACTTATTTTAAGGCGGTGAATATTCAAGAAGAATATTTCGATGAGGAATTATTGCAACATCCAATTGGCAATAATGATCAAAATGAAAATATTTGCAGATCTTGTGGAAAAATTTATAGGCAAAAGCAAACACTTTTTCGTCACGTTAAATATGAATGTGGCTTAGAAGCAAAATTTAAATGCCCCTATTGTGACGTGAAGACAAAGCAACGTACCAACACTTATAGACACGTTCGTAGATGTCATCCTGGACTTAAAGTTGGCTTCGTCAAAATAAAATGATCATTCAAGATATAATTTTCTATTTATAATTCGATTTTTTACTTTACTTTTTTACACGTTTATGTAAATATTACTTTTTACCAGGATTTTTTAATTATGTAAACATTTATTATCTATTTTTTATAATCAATTTTTTTTTACTTAAATTTTCATTTGATGAAATGATAAAAAAGGAATAAAAGGGAATAAGAAGCTTTTTTTTTCTTTTTAAAGTAAATGTATATAAATTTTCGTCTGTATGATGTAATAAAGTGGAAAGAAAATCTGTTAGTTGAAATGTGTTGTTATTAGTTAGAAATTTATCCCGAAACTCAGTTTCGAATCGATTTGAGTCGATTTTGACAAAAAAATATTTTTATTTGATTACAGCATTTTATAATTCTACATTTTATCCGGAGAGATTACATGATCAACATCACTTTACTCGTTCGCAAGCTTATGTTTCCACCTCCAAACCTTATACAAATATTTGCTCTATTTGTGGGAAAATTTACAAGCATAGATCTGCTCTTCTTCAACACATCACTTATGAATGCCAAAAGGAAAGAAGGTTTAAGTGCCTTTATTGTTCGTATAGGGGAAAGCGAAGAAGTCACATAAAATCGCACATTAAAATCAGGCACAAGGAAAAAAGATTTGGAATTATCGATTTAGAACTCAATAATTAAAATTAAAAACAATACTTTTAATTTTGCAAAATGTTATTCAAAATTTAGGTCGACGAAAATTTTGTACAAGTTAATATCTTTACATAAAAAAATAATATTTACAATTTATTGTATATGTTTAGAATATTTAAATAAAAAAATTTTTTTCCAATAATATTTTTTTACTTATCAATTTATAAATGTAACTCTTTTTTTTAAATATTCAATGTGTCGATGATGACGAAGCTATACTGTCAAGGACTGCAACCTTTTTAAATTTTGTTACAGAGATGCAGTTTTTTAATGGTGATATACGAATAACGAGGAAATTTGAATTTAAAATGCAAAATCATCGAAAGCCTTTTTTTTGCACATCGAGCAGATTGAACTTTCAACAAATACAAAAATGCTATTTTTGTTGGGAAAACTTTTCTACAATAGTTTATACAAAACATGCGACAATGTAATTCATATACCATCAAAATAAATAAAAAAAATCGTACTTTTAAGTTATTTATGTATTGACACACAAAATTTTGTTTCTTTTTTCATTGTAGATTCATTGAATTTAAAAATTTCATTTAATTCAGAAATGCATTTTTTGTACTATTTCTTCATTGTCATTTTCATTTTTTTCCTTGTATTTATGGGTTTGTTTTCTCCTTCATATCATAAAAAAATGGATAATTATTCTTTATTTTGGTTTATGTGGAAAAAAGATATGAAATAGATACACTATTTAGTGTATCGTTAAGTTATAAAAGTATTTTCTTTTTTTGTTGCAGAGTATATTCCTGGAGAAGAGCTGCAATGTAGACCGCATAATTGTAATTTTTGTGGAAAAGTATTTACTAGACCTGATCATTTACTTGTTCACAAGATGAAAAATTGCCACTTAAATCCCGATTCACAGAATTTTCACACGCAAAACCAAAAACCATTCTCATGTCCCGTTTGTGGCTTGTCTTATTCGACTCGTGTCAGATTGAATTTTCACAAACGAAAGGAATGTCAAAAAATACAAAAATGTGGCTTCTGTGGAGATACATTTTTGCATTACAGTAGTTTATATAAACATCAAACACGACGTTGTCCAGCAATTATAAAAAAAAATTGAAATCTATTTCTAAATATTAAAATTAAATACTAGAAATAATTAATTAAGAAATGTGAAATGATTTTTTTCTGATTTATAATTAATAATTTTAGAAATATTTTTTAATTTCAATGAAATACTTTTTTTTACAATTAGTATAAATAGAATTATTATTTTATTAACATTTTATAATTCCAATGTATAGAAATTAATATACTGGGTAATTTTTAATTTAAAAAATAAGGCATTGTTTTACTTCAAATTGAATGTTGTTTGTTCAATAAAATAATAATGTTGATAGAAAAACAAAAAAAAAAATGTTGAATTATTGTGAAAATGTCACCTAAAAAATGTAAAATGTATTGAATATCCTGTATTCCTAATTTTTTTTAAATATGTTCTAGGTGACAAGACATTTAATAATGAAGCTGGCATTCGTAGCTACACTTGTGGATTTTGTGGGAAAATTTTCAAATGTCTGAGAAGTTTGAACAGTCATTTGTCAAGTACCTGCAACTGGAATCCACAATCGAAGGGATATCAGAAACATAACTCGAAGCCGTTTACATGTTACGAGTGTGGAGCCGGTTACACGAGAAAATCGGGTCTCAATTTTCACATTCGACACGAATGTGGCCGCGTTCAACAGTGCCATCAATGTGGAGACACTTTTCTTCATTATGGAAGCTTGTACACTCACAGGAAACGTTGCAATTTATTAATGGCAAAAAAAAATCAAAATAATTTAATTAATTCCAAAGAAGTTGATTTATTTGCAGCGAAATAATAATTATTGAATGTTAATTCTTCAAATTATGTGTAAGGTTTCTCTTTTGTTTCCTAGAAGCAAATCATTATTTATATAAAAAATTGAATTTTTTTAATTTAAAAGAGTTTATTTAAAATTTGTTTATTTTTAAGAAATAGAGATTTATTAACATTTACAATATATTTACATGTATAATAATTGTTAATTGAGTTAAAATATATCAAGTAATCAGCGTAATCTACTTGTTAATTAAAGATTTACACACGAAAAATCATCAATTTATTTATAAAATAATAATGAATTCATTATTTTAAATTTGACCGAGAAATTTCTCTGAAATTTTGTTTCAGAAGGAAGAATATTTCATCAAGATTATGAGGATGATGACAATACGACTTTGAATCGGAATCACATGTGCAATTTTTGCGGGAAAAGTTTTACTAGAATTGGATTTTTAACAAAACATCAAAATAATTATTGTTACTGGAATCCAAAATCAAAAGATTTTGGAATTCAAAGACCATTTATTTGTCCCGTTTGTGGGGCAAGTTATTCGCAGCAAAAGATATTAAATTCTCATATGAAATTCGATTGTGGTCGTACACAAACTTGTCCTGATTGTAAAAAAACTTTTTTACACATCAGTAGTCTTAGAAAACATAGAAATCGAAATTGTATGACAAAATTTACTTTAAATACTTAATAGAAAAAAGATTAAAATTAAAAATTAAAATTATAATTATATGAATAATTTTGTTAACTCTTTACTAAGACGTTAAGTATAAAATTAATTTTTTATACTTTTGAAAATAGTTTATTTATACAAATTATGTATTTACAGCAAAGAATATTAATCATAAAATTATTAAACCAATTGTGATGACAAACTAGTATTTTCATTTAACCTTATTTCTACACATGGTAAAAATTTCTTTTTAATAAAAGTCATATATCTGTTTTATAACAATATCTATAAGAAAGAAATATCTTTTTCGCAAAGTAGATCATGGAAATTGTTACTCGAAATTATTCTGCTTTTTACTGTCTTAATTTTTACTTCTCAAAATTAACAAATTTGCCTATATTTATTAATTAGTTTTCATGATTTTGCTATATGAAAATTTTCATTCAACATTTAATTTACTGTACAAAATCATTTTTGCAATGTAGTTAATAATATGATAAATAATTTATCAAAAAATCAAAAAAATGTAGTAGTTCACTCTCATCAAAAAAATGGAAAAATACTTTTCAAATTCGAATAATTAATGAATAATTTATTGTAAAAATTTCTTTTTCAGAAATACTCGACTCTGCAGCACTGGCTGAACTTCAAGAATCAAACTTCACACCTGGACAAGAATTCACTTGCGAGTTTTGCAACAAAAAATATGAAAAATACAAAAGTCTTTCTCAACATCGTTCGAAATATTGTGTACAAAATCCAAATGCTTGTCGTAATAGAAGATTTTTTCAATGTCCAACTTGCGATTACAATTCTGTTTTTGTTTCAAATATGTCGAGACACATGAGGACCAAACACGTCGATTATGAGACAACATTCTCAACCACAGATCCTGCCTTTATCAAATGATATTTTGTATAATAAAATTTCTATCAATTATATAATAAAAGAATATATGCATTTTAATATTTTAATTAATCTTCTCATTTCTTTTTCAATTCAATTTTTAAGTTTGCTCACTTGTGAAAATTATACTCTTAAAAAGTTTTTCCATTTTTCTTCTATTTGTATATATGTTATTTTTATGTTTAAATGGTATTTTGTTAAAAACTTAAAATATAATATAGTTAATACAGAATTTGCACATGTAAATAATGGGGAAAATGTAACAATATTTAAAATAATTTTTCTATTTTTAATGAATGTGATTTTAATCATTCAATATTTTACCTAACTTTCAGAAAAGTGTTTTGGACCTGGAACTTCTAATTGTCCTGAATCAACTTCACATTCATCAGGTAAATTTGAGTACATGGAAATTTTAAAATAGAAAAATCAATTCAATGATCAATTAATCCAATTAAATTTCGTTTGTTAAAATTTAATTTCAGTTTTTAAAACTGACACTCAATGTGATTTGGGACCAACTTCTCAAAGTAGTACAGAAGGTAGTTTATTAATTAATAATTCATATTTATTAATTATTAAATAAAATATATTATAATAAATTATATTATTATTAATTATTAAATTATTAATTATTAAATTATTCATTATTAGTAAATAATTATAATTATTTTCCATTCAATTTATTTACAAACGGATGAAAATATTCAGTACATAATTGATTGATTAATTATTAATTTGATTTTAATTAATATTACAGAATATTTTAAGAAGTTATTCTATTTGTTAAAAATTGTCCACTATGAAGTAAAGGACATAAGCAGCAAAATAGATAATTTGGATAAAATTAATGCCGTACCGAATGAAAATGTTAACTACTCAATAATTTCCCCTTTCGTACCAATTGACATTCTTGAAAAAATCAACGACTTCGAGACATTGATAAGCAACAATAGAGAAGCTGTTTCTCAGTTTGTAAGTTATTGAAATATTTCTTTCAGAATAATAATAAAAATCTCAAAAATTTTAAACTATTTAAATATATAAAATTATCAATATTTAGACCATGCATAAAAGCAATTTTCTGTAAGTAAATGAGAAGAATACGATCAAAATTTTTTTAAAAATAGTACTTTTTAAATTTAATTTTGTTATATAGAGAAAAATAAAAATCGTACTTTTGAAATTAAATCTTATTATCACAGAGAAAAATGATAACACAAACCGGAGGACGAACAGCAAAAGATAGCATTCAGAGAGTGTTAAAAAAGCTTTTCACGAATTCCTGCGCTTCGCAATGTTCTTGGAAGGGTTTGAGAAATAATTTCCGAGTTTCGGATTTAAATTTCATCCAAATCATGAAAAGTAAAATCGTCATCATTATGATACTGAAAGTAGTATAAAACCAAAATTTGGTAATTTTAGTGATAAATTTTGTTTTTGCTTTTAGGCATATGTTGTTCAACATTTACCTCAATAACTGAAGCAGAATTTGAAAGCATTGCTGCCGAATGGTTCAGATTGGCAAGACAAAGACTCATTAGAGAAGAATTGAAAATGGCACATAAAGAACCGCAATTTTTTATTAATTAATTACTTAATTAACATAATTATAAATAACAATTTTAATTTAAGGTTTTTGGTTCTATTATTTTCATGCTGATTTGATATTTATAAACTTTTTATATTGGATAATCATATTTTTACTTATATTTCGTTTTTTATTAATTTGTTGGTTTGTGTATTAAATTGGATTATTAATAAATGCACCTTAATAAATAGTTCTTTTGTAATTCTTCTTAATATTTTTATGTACCATTAAAAAAAATCAATCATCGAAAAAAAATTCGAAGAGAATTTTCTAAAATTCGACGTCGTTTGTCAAATGTGCTGTAAAAATAATAGAGTCCAAGGATATTCATCTCAATAGATTCGAACGATTGTTTTAAAATTACGCATGTATGTAATTGTTTATGGTTTCATTAACTGAATAATATTTTATATTTTTTAACTATATTTGCATAAAAAGAAAATTTAGTGAATTGAAAGACTGAAATTATTCGAAATTCCGAAAAATGGAAAAATTAATTTTTATGGTTAAGAGAGAATAAATGGATTGCTTTTTTTATTAATGCTTCCAATGTATATAAACGATTTTATGCAAATTCTGTGCCTTAATAATCGGGAAGTTGATGATTCATTTCGAAATTTATACTAATTTATGCTTTTGATATATATGTGGCGTTTTTTTAAGTAGTAGAATAATTTTTTTGATTTTAATGGAATTTAGAAACATTATTCATTCGATTTAAATGGTCTTAAAAATTAGTAATTTTTTTCTGTTTCAGATGCAACTGTGGGTGTACGATTAAAGACTGGCTTGGCAAAAAGTCCTACCCATTTTCATTACTTTATGTCAAATCCAACGGATGAAGAGCCGAAAAAGTTTCCATGTCCCAACTGTCCACGTTCGTATAGTCGAAAATCCGGATTGCTTTGTCATTTGAGATTTGAATGTGGTCAGCCGCCACGATTTAAATGTCCATATTGCGATCTTGTTTCGAAAAAATCGTCAAACATTCAAAAACACATTCGTAGGAAACATCCTGGTCTTCACGTTCATTATGTTTTTCTCTAATTTATAAATTTTCATTTACCTCATGAACTTTGTACATATAATTTTTAACCAATTCGACGATTTTTATTATGTACATAAATATATATATATATATATATGCAATTAATGAATTGTGTAATTTTCCTAAAAATAAGTATAATAAAGATTTATCTTGAAATTTTGTTTTCTAATTTGTACAGCAAGTTTTTTATTTTCTACATATAATTGTAATTTTATTTTTTTATAATTTATTGTTGTTTAATTTTTTCATTAACTTGTAGTTAGTTATATTTTTTATATAATATACAATTTCTTATTGGTTGATTTTGTCAAATTTTTATTAATGAAATTTGCAAATTTTTCAGAATTCTTACTACCGAGATTAAGACAAGGACAGTTCGCTTGTTCAACCTGTGGAAAAATGTATGCAAGTAAAAAAGGATTGGCAGAGCACATCGCTTACAATTGCAACCGCAGACTACAATTTCAATGTCCTTATTGTTCAAAGAGATCAAATAGAGCAACAAATTTATATCAACATATTCGTGGACAACATAAAAATCAGGAAATTTATGCCATCGACTTAAGACGCGAATTTCTGTACTAGATGCATGTAATATTGTAAATATATATTACATATTATTGTAAATTTGTATTGTCACTTGGAAAAAGTGAGGGAAATTAATTTTAGTAACCAAAGGGAAAAGAGATCGAATTTTAAAATTATTTTATAATTTCACTTTGATTGTTTTTATCAAAAACTTTTCCAAATTTGTCGCCGATATTTTATTAAAAAATTATTTTTTAATGAAAATAAATATTTAATTAATTTTTACCAAAATATGTCTTTATATGAGTTATTTTATTATTCGATGTTTTAGCAAATTGTTTTGTGAATGATAATATACACTAATGTGTAGAAAATAGATTTTTTCATATATGTATGACTTTTTTTAATGAAAATAATTTTTTAGAAACTAATTCCATGGTTATTTTTTAAGATATATTATGAATTATTCTTCTTTTCACGGTTAAAATATATTTTACGGATGTTGTCGCTTCATTTTTGGTTGCAGATCATCACTTCTTCAAACCATTTTTTGGTAGAGGGATGAACACGAAGACGTATTATCCGATGTCCGTAAACGTCTTTCCTTGTCCGAAATGTAGCAGTGTATTCAATCGTAAGGACAATCTGCAAGCCCATTTGAAATTCGAGTGCCAGCAACTGCCAAGATTTCGTTGTCCTCATTGTCAATATGTCTCAAAGAAAACATCGAACGTCAGAGCACATATTCGAACAATTCATCTTGGTTTAAAAGTTTATGTTATTGATCTTGCATTACAATCTGGCCAAAATCAATATTTAAACAATACGAATGTAAATTAATAATTAAAATAATTTCTCGACTGTACATAAATTTAACCCCTTTGCATGTTTTAAAACTGAACTGCCTCGAATTTTATTTCAATGTTGATTGACTTGTGTTTTTATTTTTTTTTAATGATTAATAAAATTAGTTGTTATTAAATTATTTCAGTAAAATTAATTCGAAGGGGTTAAACTGTTTTTAGGTATATAATACGATTTTTGTAAAAAAAAACTTTTTTATGTAATATATAAGCGACAATTATATTACATAACGTCAAAAATAAATCATCCGTTTAAAAAAAATGTCTATATTCGTAGTTTTATACTTTTAGTGATGTATACGTTTTGTTTTTTTGTTTTTTTTTTGTTTAGTGTTGCACAATATGTTAATAGATGTTTTTTAATTTTCGATTAATAAAAAAACAATTGTTTTATGCATTGTTCTATTTTTTTTTCTAGATGCTGGACAATTCTACGCAGGTATTTATCAAACACAAGTTGAAAGTAATCGATATGGACGTAGATCGTCTAAACAGAAAAAGTTTACTTGTCAAAATTGTCATTGTTCGTATAAAGTTTTGAAATATCTGAATTATCATGTGCGGTACGAATGTGGCCGTCAAGCACGATTTCGTTGTCCCTATTGTAATTATACCGGGAAATTTTCTTCGAACGCACGCATACATGTTCGAACTAAACATCCGGGTTATCAATTATATCTTATTGACATGATAAAAAATAATGTTTCAAGAATAGAATAATGAAAATTATTTCAAATTTATAATTTTATTTTATAAGAAAAGATTGTAATTAGTTAAATGTTAAATAAAAAATTAATATTTATCATAAAAATTCAATATTGAACAATTATTATTATCGTAAGGTAAAAACTGTAAATATTGTTTCTATGATTTTGATATTTATAGCCCGAATGTAGATTATAGTTTTTTTTCCAATAAATATTTTTCAAGTTTCGTTTAATTACAAGTAGAACAAAAACTGAATCAGATACTAAAATGATAATTTTTTTCTTTATTTTCAGAATTGCAGTTTTCTCTTCATTGTTATATGCAGTCAGGAACGAAGTCTCTTAAAACAAGTGGCGAGAGACAATTATTTCCTTGTCCCACTTGTCCAAGTACTTTTAAATATAAAAAAAATTTATATTTCCACTCAAAATTTCAATGCTGTCAAGAACCAAGATTTTGTTGTCCTTATTGTTCTTATCGTACCAAACATATTTCGAATGTTCGAGCACACATTCGAAAAAAACATCCACACAATAAAGTCTATGTTGTTGATATTTTTAAGCAACGTAAATAGTTTTTTTACCTTTACACGTATGTAGATATTTATAAAAAAAAAATATATAGAAAAGGCAAATAAATATCAAGTGTTTATTTAATCCTCATTCTTGTTTTTATGTTCAAATTGTCTACTGATAACATATCATCATAAAATCGAATTAATTTTCATTTTTTAAAAATATTTTTCCAAATAGGGAAAAATTGAATGCCAACAAAAACATTTGTAAGCACATAATTGTAATTTTCAATATTATATTGAATTCTGATGAAGCAATAATGTGAGGACATTTTTTTGCAGATTTCAATTTATTGAAGAATGACGATACTGATGGAATATTGTCATCAATGCAGAGGATGCCCGATACAATTGACATGATGCCTATGAAATTTCCATGTGGAAATTGTTCGAGTATTTTTAGCCGTAAACACAATCTACAATATCATTTGAAATATGAATGCTTACAACCACCGAGATTTAATTGTCCGCATTGTAATTATAGAACGCGACATCCGTCAAATGTTCGTGCTCATGTACGAAGGATTCATCCTGGAAGTGAAGTTTACGTGATAGACGTTTTCAAGACTGATATTTCATTACCAATACCAAATTTTTAACAAAAATTCTTTCAAATTTCCATTTAAGAGAATTTAAATAATGTTTATAATCATTTTTTTTTAATATGATGATAGAATGCTTTAATGATATTATATTTTGTACTTAGGTTCTTAGAACGATGATAAATTTAATGTACGTATAAAAATTACGTTTTGCCAAAATTGTTTATATTAAAAAATTGAAATAATTTTTATTTTTGTTTTAAAACATATTTATTTATATATTTATTATTGGAAGAAAGAGCAAAAATACTGTGATGCAACGAATTCTGTAAAACGTTTCTATTTTTAATTATATTGGTTTAATTTTTTTTTTTTATATATATTTTGAAATAAAATTGACCTCTACAATAATAAGGTTTTTTTTTAAATCTTTATTCAAACCCAAAAGAGTAATTTCAATTTAGTCCTTCTTGTACTGCTTTTGTGATGACATGTTATTTATCGCAATTTTTTATTTCTTCAATCTTTAAATATCTTGAACGTCGATTGAAAAAATTATTCTTAATAACCATGGGAAATGACTATTGTATTTATAATTTTATATTAAAATTTCCAAGTAAATAGATTAACTATAACTCATGGATCGAGCAATAAAAAAAAGATTCCTATCACATTATTTGAAAATGAATTATACTGAAACTCTTTGTATTTTATTTTTGCAGAATTTCAACTAGAAGCGATACAACAAAAAATTCAAGTCCAAGGTTTTGCTTATAAAGCAGAGAGCTGTCAAGAAAGAGAAAAATTTCCTTGTCCAAAATGTTTTAGTACATTTACGCGAAAAAACAATTTATACAATCATTTAAAATTTCAATGTGGCCGACTTCCGAGGTTTGCTTGTCCACATTGCAACTACATGACAAAACATGCCTCAAATGTTAGAACACATGTGAGAAGAATACATCCAGACAGTGCCGTTTATGTCGTCGATATCAACGCCCACCAAACACCACAATAGAAAGAATAAAAAAAAAATAATAATAATAGTAATAATAATAATGAGAAAATTAAAGAAATAGTACAAAAAATATTTATTTGTAAAAAGACTTTGATTTATTTCAAGTGAAAGAAAATTTTATATTCGTTCTCTATTAATGTTATGGAAATTTTATTGTAGATCAAATCAAATATTCAAAAATTGTACAAAAAGTTAATTGTAAATTAATAATTTATAAATTTTGTAATAAAAGTGCAATTCTTATCTTCTTTGTTTAATTATTTCATGATGGTAAAGTAATGTTATGGTTTTTTTTTACTAACATCAATCCTTATTAATTGTATTTATATTTCAGACTTGACAATTGAAGAAGATAAATGTTTTAACGATTTTTGATTTACTTCGAGCCTTTCTGCTCTTACCGTCATAAAGAATTTTACAGGCACATGAGAAGAATTTTTTTACTTCAAATTCAAATTGAAGAATTTAATTCAATAAATCAAATTTTTGGTGAATTAATTATGTTTCTTGTGAATTGTAATTCCAGAATGTCCATAAAAATTTTTTTTTGTTTTTTTTCAGGGGCTCTTAGTTAGTTTAATTGCATGATTAATATATGTTCCTAATACGCATATTACTTCTGATTGCTTTAATTATTTACTCAGCATTGGATATTAGAAATGATTTTAAAAATAGTCAAACTATCATAATAATTCAATTTAATAGTCAAGAGCAAATTAAAAAAACTGAATAATAATAATAATTTGAAATTTTTAGTAATTTTGACTATTGTTATCATCAAATTTTAAATCTTTTGCAAGAAGTAGTTGATTCTGTAGATTTGAAATTTTAATGTTCTTTTTCGAATTAATTGTTTAAAAGAAATGATGCATCAATAATTATTGCTAAAATTAATTAATGTTTTTCTTTGTTTTCTAGGCTATGGCCAGTACATGTTTGTGGGTGAAGGAGAGCAAGCTGAAATTGTATGGGAGAGCATCAATATATCCGATGAAAATATGGAAAGCATTGTTAATAATTGTAATCAAGTTAAGCAACAAGGAAGAACAGAGAAAAAGATTAGAAAATTTGAACCGTCTGCAAGACATGCTCAAGTTAAATATTTAACACGATCACGTTTTCGAATTCCAGAAAAACCAACCAGCAATAAAACAATTTTCGACTGTCCCAACAATTGCGGAAGTTCCTTTTTCCAGAAATTTACATTGGAGAGACATTTGAAGTTTACTTGTGGTCAGCCACTGCGTTATCGGTGTCCCTATTGCGACATGTCATCCAGAATTCGAAACTGTATTAACATTCATTTAAAAGCACGCCACCCGGGTTTGAGAAATTACGTGATTGATATTTCAACTACTAAAACTGAAACACAATTTGAAGAAGATTTTAATTCACCGCATATTATACAGAAAGTAGAGCCTATTTGGAACGAGGAGCAGGAAATAAAAATTTTAAATGTCTCCAGTCTGGCGACATTAGACGTTAAACATGAGTATGATACTCCGGAAGATGATGATAATTCTTTTGACAAACAATTAATGAGAGCACAAAAACGTTACGTTTGTCCCAACAATTGTGGTAATTCATACAAGCACGAGCATACTTTAAAGGTTCATTTGAAATTCGGGTGCAATAGAAATGATCAGCATAATTTCCATTTGGATGATGATGAATCAGATTCAGAATATGATGTTTCTACAAATGATGTTTTAAAGGTAAAGAGTGCGAACGAGTTATTGAATCCAATGGCAATTAGCGAACTGGAAAATTACGAGCAAAATTCCGAAGGTAAATGGATATGTCCAAACAATTGCGGAGGAACATTCAGTAGTCGAGGTAATCTCAAATATCATCTGAAAACCAACTGCGGAATAAATCCAAAATTAGAGTGTCCCTATTGTTTTCATCGAACAAAACAACCATCTAATGGATTTATTCACGTGAGGAATTCACATCCCGGGTCTGAAATTTGCTTGGTTCATGTTGATACTGGTGAAGTTTTGAAAAGCAAAAAGGAAGCTCGTCAAAGTACCAGTTTGGATCTGATTAATGGTTTGCCTTCACTTTACGTAGATAGAAGTAAATCCTCGGGCAAATCTGCAACTACTTGTCACAGCTGTGGAAAGGAATTTAAATCAGAACGCACTTTAGGTAGACATCTTTATGAAGGTTGTGGTTATCCACCTCGTTTTAAATGTCCTTATTGCGATTATCAAGTTAGACGATTATCTTACGCTTTCTTCCATGTGTCGAAGCATCATCCAGGCTGCGAGGTTTATATGGTGGATTTAGTCACCGGTGACAGTATTACTGACCCTGCTCAGATTAAGAAAGAAGCCATCGCCGACATTGCCGAGGATCGGAAACCAATTCCAGTTGATCCAGTATTAGTTTTACAACCCAAGAAAATTGTCAAACCACATCCGGCGGGACTTCAAAAGAAAAGACTCGTATGTCCAATTGGCTGTGGTCGATTCTTCTTCTTTAGAGCCAGTCTCGAAAAGCACAAAAAGCACTGTGCGAGAAATCGCAAACTTTCAAAACGTTCAACCACAGGTCGTTACAAGTGTCCCTATTGCGTGAATCGTTACGAACATACCTCCAGTCTCTTTAGACACATTAAAGCCAGTCATCCAACAAAGAAGAAATATACCATTGACACCCACCAGGAGGAAATCGTACCCGAGAATGTTGATTCACCGATAATTCCCAAGAAGGAGGTATTGCCGAAAGGTAAAAAACTGCCGAAACAATCCGAAGATTTGGATGAGAAGACTGATGATAACGTAGAGAATAAGAATCTTCCGAAAATATTTGTATGTCCTAACAAATGTGGAAGTAGCTTTGAACATTTCTGCAATATTCAGCGGCACATTCGTTTGAATTGTGCAAAAGCACGTCGATACAAATGTCCGCAATGTAATTATCGAGCTCAAAAGTTCCCCGTGGTAGTGAAGCACGTAAAAGCTAATCATAAAATGAATAGAATTTACGCTATTGATTTCTTTACGAAAAAACAGGTCTTTAATGAACAGAGACACAGACCTAGTAAAAAACGCAATGTAAAATCAAAGACTGAAGATAATGAATCCGTCGAGGCACAATTGCCAAAAACGACTGCCAAGAAAAAGATAATACACAAGAATTTTCTATGTCCAAATGATTGTGGACGCTCCTTTTATTCAGAACGTTCTGTTACAATGCACTTGCGACACATTTGTGGAAAAGCTCCTCGTTTCAAGTGTCCCTATTGTCCACAACTTTGTCGTCATCAAGGCAATATGACGATTCACATAAAACACCGTCATGCCGGTAAAAAGAATTACATGATTGACCTTACGAAGAAAAAAAAATCAACAAGCACTAAATTAAAGGAGAAAACTGATATTAATGACACAAAGGAATTGTTGTTACCAGTAAAGGTAATTAAACAAGAAACAGAAACTTTCGAAGAGAAGAAACCTAAGAATGTTTCCCAATTGACAATATTTGGGAGCACTACGAAAAGAAAAATTCCAAGACTATTTAATTGTAGTAAACGAAGACTGATGTGTCCGCACAAATGTGGTCGTTATTTTTCCTCACGTGTGAAATTGCAATTACACATGAGCACCGTTTGCAAAAATCCAGTGAGTACCAAATGCCCCTATTGCCCTAAGGTGTGCAAATATGCATGGAACATTGATAGGCACATTAAGCATTATCATTCCGATTCTTCAGATAAAAAACTTCTCAAAGAAGAAATTGATTTAAAAAATCAAAAAGTTGAAGATGAACAGGAAGAAGAGGTAGAAATTAAGTTAACCGACAATATAGAAGATGATAGTCCACAAGATTTGGAGCAAAAATTTGATGATAAAACTGAAGATGTCGAGATGAAATCCGTTACGGAAAATCAAGTCGAAAGTACACAAGATAAAATGGATACATCTGATGATAATGTTCCTCTAAGTAGCAGTAGTCCAGAATCAACTAGTCCAATGAAGAAATTTGTTTGTCCGAACAAATGCGGTAAATCTTATCCAAAAGAAAGCAGTTTAAAGAACCACTTGTTCTTCACTTGCCAAAAGCCGGCACGTTTTGCTTGCCCCTACTGTCAAAGTTGTTCGAAAGTCACTTCAAATGGTTACGTACACGTGAAGAGAATGCATCCCGATCGTAAAGTTTATCTCATTGACATTGAGACAAATAAAATTGTTCGTAGTTCAAAACATAAGTCACTGGATTTAAATAATAGTGATGAGTTGGAAAATAGTAAAATTCTCGACACAGAAGATGATGATGGGGATGAAAGTATGGAAATTGTGAATGATTCTAATGTTGATATTGATGTCGATGAGCCTGATGAGCCAGATGAGCCGATTTTGGGTGCCGATGAGGAATTCACAAATGATCCTGTTGTTTCTGAACAATCAGATAAGAAGGAGGAAGTTTTTGTTTGTCCCAATAATTGTGGCAGTTCTTTTACTCATGAGCATAAATTAAATAATCATGTTCGTGATCAATGTGGACCTCCACGTTATAAATGTCCTTATTGTTTTTTTATCACAAGAGAGCCTTCAAATGTCTACGCTCACATTAAAAATAAACATCCTGATGAGAGGATCTACATGATTGACACTGACATGAATCAAAGCTGCAATGAGCCAGACTCACCTAGAGGCAATGAAGACAATTAGATTTCAGGTGTGTAGGATTTAAATGATTGTACTTGACACTTCATAAAAATAAACCAACATTCATGAAATTAATTTTTCCCCTCTGGTTGCTTGAATTTCGTAGTTCCAATTATATTTTTTTGAGCTAAACATTTGGTTTTGGGTTAAGAGCTTACGATATACAAAGAGAAATAAAATTGGTAATTGGTAATCTTAGAGCAATATTATTGCCGAAAAGTTAGGTAAAAAATGAAAATACGGAACTTACTAATTGTATGGAATTAATTTTATTTTTTCAGATTTTTCGTTTGGTTGGCCTGGATCTTTATTATTTGAGCACAAGTGTTCTACATGTAATAGCACTTTCCGAAGGAAGAGTAGTCTCGTAAGACATAAGCGTTACACGTGTGAAGATAAAAAACGCTTTGCTTGTCCCTATTGCCAACATAAATCGAAATTAGCCAGTAATGTCTATAAACATGTTCGTCATTTTCATCCTGAATCAGAAGTTTTTACAATTGATGATGATATGCTTTGTAAAAAACAACCTAATAAATATTTTTAGCCTAGTCTCACTTCTTTTTCAAACAAACCCTATTTTTCTCAATTTTTCTTTTATTAAAATTAACACTATTTGTTATACTATACACTATTATATTGCATAATTATGTGAAAAATTTTCCTTTATTTTATTTTCTCCTTTTTGCTATATTTTTTCTTACGTTACTTCCAAGTTATTATAGAAACAGTATTTACCTAAAAAATAATAGGAAAAAAGATATTTCAAGTATATTATTATTTTCTTTGTCTTATGTTCGTAAATATGGAAATAATCTAATTTTAAAACAAAGTGTTTGCTTTTTCAGTGTATCCGAAAACTCGAGAAATGTCTCAAGGACTAGGAAACTTAATTTGGAATATTTTTGAATCATTGCAAAATTCTACGAAGCGAATAATTTACAAATGGTTATTTTAATTGTTCAATATTATCTTTTTTTTTACCTTAATTTATTTTTCATTTCTGTTTCATTTTTAATGCATAATTTGGAAAAAATGGCTCTACAAAAAAAGTTACAAATTCAACAATTCAAAATATTTGTCTATTTGTGAGAAGAAATACCAAAAATGATATATTTCTAGTCGGTGTAAGGATAATATAATTATTTTCCACATAACATTTCTCTATTATTAAAAGCAGCAATTAACAAGCGTTTAGATCTAATTTTTACCCGAAATGAAAATTAGTTAAAAATTTATTTAACCGGTTTTACTTTATGTTTTTGTAGATTTCACAACACAGATGATGTTTGCTGAAAAAGAAGACTTTGTCATCAGTAATTTTGAAGATATACATCATAATTCAACAATCAATAGCGTCGCTGCAAATAATTTTGGTTTTTCGGATAAAAAATTCCCCTGTCCAACGTGTCCCAGTGTATTTCGTCAAAAACCAAGTTTAACAAGGCATATAAAATACGAGTGCCTTCAACCACCGAGATTTGCCTGTCCTTATTGTAATCATCGAAGCAAGAAGACATCGGACATTTATGTTCATGTTCGTAGAAAACATCCTGAATATAAAGTTTATGCCATCGATATTCATGGTGACGTTAATACAGGGAATCTACATCGAATGCCATAATTGAAAAAAAATTTCATTTCCATTAAATTAAATTTTTTTCTTTGATTATATTTTTATTAACACTGGATGATAATTTTATTATTTTGTTAAATAATTCGCGGTAAAGAATATTTACATCTACACTGTTAAAGAATTTATTTAACGAAATTAATTTTGAAAAATTAACAAAAATCGTTTTTCTTTATATTGTTTATAAATTGTATAATATATTCGTTAGAATCTTTTTCAAATTAATTTTAAACTTTTTTTTAAATTTTCAGTGCAATTCAATTATGGTAATGACAATTCATGTATAATGAATGTACAAATGTATTATAAATTTCTTAAATAAATTAATAAATCATTTATTACTTGATAAGTTTTCAGTTTATTATTTATTTTATTGTACATATGTGATTCTTTATGTACTTGGATTTATTATATTTAAGTTACATTTTTTTCGTAGAATAAAAAATTATGTGAACCGTCAATTATTTTAGGTCGTCTTTAGGTGTTTATGTTTGCATGAAGAATTTTTTCGTTTATTATTTGATCTGCTTCTATGTTTATTGTTTGTCTTAATAAAAGTGAATCAATTTCATTTCACAAATGCAATCATCGTATATTAATGTAACATAAGCTTTTATTAAATTTTATCTCTTTTTTTAGGATAAATTTTGTACCGCTTTAATCTGTCATCACTCAGAAAATTGTTCTTGACTGAAAAATACCTCATTTTTTTCAATTGATTTACAAACAAAAATGATCAAATTTATATTTTGAAAATTTATTATTAAAATTCCCTTAATTTAGGCAGAGTATTTTAAAGTACCTTTAAAAGACCTTTGGAAAGAACATTTTTTGAGTGTTCTTATTTCAAGAAATTATTTTCGTTTGCTGACATGCAAGACGAAAGAATTATGTGTAAGGAATAAAATATTGTTGAGGTATTAGAATTTTATTTGATCACCAAAAGGGAAAAACGCTTTAGCCACTTTGTAAATATTTTTCCTTTTTTTTCAAATATTTTAAAAATATGTTTTACTTATTTAATTATTAACCAGGTAATTATATTTTTACAGCATTATTGCAACTTTGTTCACTGCCATGGGTTGAGGATATGTTTTCAACAGGGAGGCAAAAAAAATTACGGATGAGATTTCCATGTCCACGATGTCAAAAGAGTTACACAACGAAAAGTGCTGTAACAGCTCATTATAATTACGACTGTGGAAAACCCCCTCGTTTCTCTTGTCCTTATTGTGGAAAACTTAGTAAAAAGAAGTTCAATGTGCAGGATCACATTCGTCATAAACATCCTAATAAGCCAGTTGTTTGCAACACACTTTTTTAACAAACACCAAATTCATTAATAATTATTAACACTTTTTAACGCATACATAAAAGTGTTTCTGAAAAAAAAAAATAATTGTACTTGGGTATTTGTAAATGTTACGATAAATAATTTTTTTGTCGGCAGGAACGACAAGACCATAATAGTATCATTAGATAATATTATAAATTTATTCTCGAGATGCAGATAAATTATTAATTTTCCAAAGACTATAAAAACGTTAGGCATGTTAGGAAAAATAATTCTATTTTTATCTAAACAATTTAATTGTTAATTATGAGATAATAGAGGAAATTGTGTATTTTTAGTATATATTAACAATATTGAGCACCTCTTTAAGTTTCATCTCATAAGAATGAAAGGGGCACAATTGAAAAATAGTATTTGACGATTAATTATTTTATTATAAAGTTATTATATGATTAATATATATATGGCAATAAATGTTAACAAAAATCATTATTTTTATTGTAAATTTATTTACACATTAGGTAATTAATTTCACTATATGTAATATAAATACCTAAAAAATGTCTAATTCTTTTTAATTTTACAATCTCTAATTTAAAGTGTAATGAAGAATTATTTTATGTGTTTTTTTTGCATGAATTGTAAAAAAAAATTTTAGTGAGAAATAACAAACATTTCAATGTTTTAGAGTCTAATTTTCCAATTTTGATGTACATTTTTTATAGGTGTCATTCAAGGTGGGTTGCACTTTCCAGTGGAATGTTTCTGGAAGAAACCGTATAGCGAGTTTAATTTACTAACTTGCAAATACCCAAAGTGTAATAGAGGGTATCGAGGAAGACATTATATGATAAAACACTATCGCTATGATTGCAATCAATCGTATCGTTTTAAGTGTCCTTTTTGTCCACTGATACGGAAACACAGTTCCAGGATTTATCAACATATCAGATCTTTTCATCCACAGGAACAAGTTACAGTTGAAAAAAGACTTGATTAAATTTTCCGCTTTGAATAATAATTTTGAAAAATGAATTTTTTTCTTACCCAGGCGTTAGAGGCTGCAACTTAATCTAAATAATAATAATAATAATTATTATTATTTATTAATAATAATATTTATTATTATTATTATTATATATTTAAAATTCTATCATTGTTATTTAAGAGTAATAAATTTTTCCCCGTGAGAAAAATTAATTCAAAAATAAAAAATCGTTTTTTCCTGATTTTTTAATAAAAAATAGTTCTTAGTAATGAGTAATTTTTGGAGAAGGATTTCAATGTGTTTTGGACAATGTGATATAATGTAATTAAATGGGTAAAATGAATATTGAAAATTTGCTTTATTTATAATTTTTCCCTAAGCAGTAAAATTTAATTTATTGATGTAATAATTCAAATTTATAAATAACAATAAAGTAATCGATTTTAAGATGTATTATACTTTTGTGAAAAATATATTAAATATATAATATTTAATGTAGGTAATGTTTTAAATTAAAAAAACCTGTTTTACGTTCTATAATCCTAATAATAATAATAATAATAATAATAATATAATTCTATAATCCTTCTCAAAAAATTGATTATATTTTTCAGGAATGAAGAAATTATTTTTGTAGGATTTTCGTTTCGTATTTTTAGAGTATAGGAATATCTCTCCTAATGATTTTTTAGTGCACATCGAATTTTATTTCTACTAATGAGAAAAATATTATCATTTTCAGAATCATGGCGTCAGCAACAGCAACAACTAATTGCAAAACAACAGGAACAAGAAGACGATGGACCATCATCTCCAAATCAAAAATTTAAGTGTCCAAAGTGCAAGAAAGTTTTTTCACAAAGTTATTCAATGTATAGACATTACAGATACGAATGCCATGATTCTGTACCTCGTTTCCAATGCCCTTATTGCTTTCACATTAGCAAGTGGAGTCATTCTATTTATAACCACATTCGGAAAATACATCCTGGACAAACCGTTACACTCAACAAACTTTACTAGCGTATTACAAGAAGACTGTTTACTGTATTTTTCAGACAATAAAAATAACTTTATAAAGTAGTTAAAAAAAATTTATTATACACTTGAATTATTTTGCCCAAGAGTATATGAACAATTATTATAATTTTTACTTGGTGTTTTCCAATTATTATTGTATTTATTAATTAATTTTTAAGTATTTCAATTTTGTTTTTTACATTTTTTTTCCTCTGATCAAAAAATTCTTCTATTTTTCATGAAATGATGCGAAATTTAACAAAAAAAAAATTAATGTATTTTTCAGAAAGTTATCATCATCCAACAAGTGAGGTGGTAAATTTCTCAGAGGATTTTTTAAATCAATTTCAACCACAGGGCAGTGTGAACCAAACTCATAAACGGTTTCATTGCGCTTTTTGCAATTATTTAACTAAATATAGTTCTAATATGTATAAACATATTCGACGAAAGCATAAATCAAATGTTCCTTACGGTGAAAATAATGTATATTTTTATAAAATGTATAATGTATAAGTGCAATTGATAAAGAAAAAATGATTTTCAATAACTTTTATATTAAATTACTGCCATTTCCCAAAAACTTTAATTTCCCATCAATCATATAGAATTGGATAAAACTGTTTATTTTATTTACATGCTATTTAATCCCCTTTACCTGAATTCAAAGTTTTTCGTAATATTTTTTGAATTAAGAAAATAAAATTGAAAAATTGAAATTAAATTTAAAATTTATCATTTTTCAAGCAGAAGGGATTAAATATTAAGATTTCAATGAGAAAGAAAAAATTTCAATTCCTATTTTTTTTTAATTTGGAGCAAAAAACGAAGAATATTTTCAATAATTTAGTATACATATATGTAATATCAAATTTTTGTATTTCCATTTGACTTTTTTCCCTTCTCATCCGTATTTTGTGATGTTTGTTCTCATTTTAAGGAATTTTTTAAGAAACCTGACCAAGGGAATTGTTTATTGTTCATAGGTCATCATTATGAAAGCAAACATGCCGTGCACAATGTCATGAGGATAAAGAAATTATCAGATAGAAGAGTTCTTCTTGATGAAGATGTGCCAATGATGTATCAAGATCAACAGATGACTTATAATTGTCCAAGATGCGGAGCTGGTTATACATATGAGAAAACACTCAAAACCCATATGAAATATGACTGCGGTCAAATACCAAGATTTGCCTGTCCATATTGCTCTAAACGTGATAAGTGCAGTTCGAATATTTATAAACATGTAAGATTGAGACACGGTGGTCTTCCAGTGAAAATTCTCAGAAATTAATTTACTTTTAGAAATGGAATAAAAGTATCAATTTCGTTTTAGTTTATGAAAATTTTATTCAATCGATTGTTTGTAAATATTTTTTTTACAGATGAATTTAATAAGGAAAAATAATGTCCAAAAAAAAATTTACACTATGAGAACAAATTTTATTTATAGTCTGAGTTTTTTGCTACGACAGAAATTTTTTATTTTGATAAAATATAATCTATGAAATAATTTATTGCATACATATATTTTGTATTTGTGGAATAATTGATGGAATTTTTCTCCCTCTACGAATTGTAAATTTAATTTCAGATTTATACAGTGACTGTATGAAGCTAATGACTGAAATAAAATCAGAGTGGAAAATTGTAAATGAACATTTAGTGAATAATTTCTTCGAAAATTAATTTTCTCCATTTGGAATCTTTTTTAATTATCCATTTTGTAGACAAAATATTATTTTATTTTTAGCGTTGTGCTTCTATTTTTTTTTTAATAGTACAAAACTTTTCACCTATCGAATGCTAAAAATTTGAATACAAGTTAATAAAAAAATGTCTATTTAAAATATTTGTCATCATTAAGATTAAAAATTTGTTTGCAAAAAAAAGCATATATTGTTACATTATCTTTTCAAATTTTCTTTTTTCAGATTGGAAATTCAACCTCAACAAACACTGGAACTGGTCAAGTCTGCAATGTCCCAAGTGTAGTAAATTTTTTAAGAGGCCGAAGGACCTAAACTATCATCTGAAACATTTTTGTGGTTGTGGAGTTCGTTTGAAATGTCCATACTGTCCTAAACTTGCGAAGCATTCAGGAAGTATTGCATATCATATAAAAACGTACCATTCAGGGAATTCTGTATATTATCTTAAATTAGTTTAATTTAAAAAGAAAATAATTCGCTGTTAATCATTGCATCGAAATATAAAGTTTGTCAAAACTTTATTTAGAAATAAATGGCTAAAATTTTGCTAATTCTCGTCTAATTTGTTAAATTAATTTTTCTTTGCATACCCTGTAGCAATTGAAAATTTGTAAAAAAAAAGAAAACTATTTTAAATATGTATGAAAAATATTATAGGTTTTAAAATATTTTGTATACATTTTGCTCGTTAATGTTTAACCATCCGTGTTTCCTCTTTGCCTGAAAAGTGTAACACTATTTTGCATGGTTATCTATTTTTACGCAAAATAATGAAAAAAGAAAAAAATTCCTATATTATTAATGATATTTTATATTTCTTTTTTTTTTCAGGAATTTATTTACACTTGGCGAAATATGCAACTCTGCACGCTGCAGAACAATCACGTGAAAATTTCAGCGATGGAAATCCTAGATTTAAATTTTATCCCAACGAACACAAGAGATATGAATGTTTAAATTGTTCTCGACGTTTTACTCAAAAAACAACAATACTGAGGCATTTGCGTTACTTTTGTGGACAGGGACATCAATACAAATGCCCCTATTGTCACATAAAAGCGTCATGTTCAAGTAATATATATAGACACGTCAGGGCAAGACATTCTGGAAAAGAGGCGCGTTCCGTTAAATTGTTTTCATTGAAACGTGACCCGCTGGCCACGTTTACATAAAATAAGTATTAAAATTGCAGAGGCGAATGATTCAATTGGGGTCAAGTTCATTTCGCATAAATCTCATTTGCCATGGGTAATTTTCATTTCACATGAAACTTACTTGATCTCATAAATCATACTTGGCATAAATCTCATTTGACATAAATCACATTTGACATAAAGTCATAAGTCATATTTGTCATAAATCACCTTTGACATAAATCACATTTTACATAAATCAAATTTGATATAAAGTCATAAATCATATTTGACTTTAATCTCGTTTGGCATAAATCACATTTTACACAAATCACATTTGACATAAAATCATAAATCATGTTTGACGTAAATAACATTTTACATAAATCTCATTTGGTATAAATCTTACTTGTCATCAATCTTATTTCACATAAATCTCAATTGAGAATTATATCAATTGAGATTTATGTGAAATAAGATTTATGCCTAATGTGATTTATGTCGAATGAGATTTATGTTAAATGTGATTTACGTCAAATGAGATTTATGTTAAATGAGATTACTGCCAATTAAGATTAATGTCAGGTATTATTTTTTTCGAATGAAACAAAATATCATATAACAAAAGAGATTTATGTCGAATGTGGTTCATGACTATTGAGATTAATGTCAAATTGGATTTAAAATTAAGCCTCAAATTCCACATTTTTCAGAACCATTCTCGAATAATAGTTACCATTGTTGACAATTAAAATTGGTGCAATGAAAAAAAATTTACTTGTTTAAAAAACAAAAAGTTTCTCCTGATAAAATAAGTATTAACAAAAAAGTAATCGAGTTGTTTATAGTAACCTAAAGTATTAGGTAATTAGTCATGTGTTTTATATACTTCATTTGTGTGATGCAAATTGAGTGACTATATATAGAAAAGATATTTTTGTTTAATATTTTATGCGTTTTGTGTGTATATTATTATACATGTGTGCCAATGAAATTTATTATTATTTTTTTGATTTTTTTTATATATATTAATTTGTGCATTTTTTAAATTATTAATTAAAGTACTTAATTATTACGAAAAGTTTTATTTACAAAATGTTAATTTTGTAAAAATTTTTTTTAAATTTACAATTAAGAATTTTATAATAAAGAGATTAATTATAATTTGGTGCAATATTATTAAATTAATTAATGAAATGGGATTATTTAAAAAAAATTCGTAGAAAATAAGTTCATGTTGGTAATTTTTTTTTCTATTTTTCAGATTTTTGGTGAAGAATCAAATCAGAAGAAAGTTGATGATTATTTCATATTTGATACATTGATTTGAAAAGATTTAATATTGTATTAATAAAAAAAAATATTAAAATAATGTTAAACAATTTGTTACAGTATGAGAATTACTATACAGTAATTAGCATGAGGATGAATAGCAATTTGCTACTTTCTTATTTGTTTCGTAATTCATTTGAATCTCGTTATAATTCAGATTAATTTTTTTCAGTATGTACCATGCTCAGGACAATAATGAGCGAAAAAAATGGACTCAGGAGAAAAAATTCAACTGTTGTTACGCACAAAGCAGATGTCAGGGGAAATTATCAATGTCCGAAGTGTCAAAATTCATACAGGTGGTACAGAGGATTGCATCGGCATTTGAAATATGAATGCGGAAAAAATCCTCGATTCCGATGTCCCTATTGTTCTTACATCGGAAAACACAGAAGTCATGTTTATTCCCATATAAAAACAAACCATCGTGATAATCCTGTTTATGCACTTGACATTAATGATAGTAATTAAGACAAATTTTTTTTTTTAAAGTAAAATTTGCAGGATTTTTTCTATTTTATTTCAAATTTTGAAAAAATTCATATATGTGATATTTTTTTACTATATTGAAACCTCGAAAATTTTTCATCTTTTTAAATAGCAAAATATTAATTTATATAAAAATTGTTACAAAAAATATGATTTTATTAATTTGTTAAAAAATATATTTCTATGAGAAATAAGAATTTTCTTAATATAAAATATTTCTATCGATAAACTTGAATCTTTCTCACAATTTTTATAAAACATAAAAAATTGAAGATGCGAGTGTGTTATTTTTATGTGTAAAGAAGATTAAGTTTCTGGAAAAAAATGGTTTCTTTACAGAGATAATAAAAATTGCAAAATTTCATGACTTTTGGCATTTTATTCTAAATTTTCCTTCAAAAATTTTTTTGTTTCCAATAAATGTTATTTCTTTTGTGTATATCTAAAAACAAGGAAATTAATTTCATAGCATGATTTTTGTATCATTTTAAAAAAAAATCATTTTCCTTTGGCTTAATTATACTTATTCACATCATATCATGCATGAGATTCTCAAAAAAGAAAATTTTTTTATAAATAAATATAACATGCTTCCTTTGCATGATAAAATATTGGTGAGGCTTTGGTGGAAGAGATAGGACTGATTTTCGTATCAGTTTCAAATATATTTTTTGCATTTTATATTTTACAAAAATTATAAATTATTTTTATTTTGTTTGTAATATAATTTTTTCATAATCATGTAAATTCTTCACATTATAAATATGTTACTACATTTATTTCTATCTCACACATTTATTTCTGTTTTGTTAATTATTTAATTAATTTATCGTTTTTTTTTGTTCTTCGTTTTAAAAATTAATTTCGTTTCTAACTAATGTCCACAGACTGGGTGGCAGCTTTAAATTTTCCAAAATACTATCCTCGTAATAGGAGCAGCAGAAGAAACAATAATTCTGAATTGAAGTTTGCCTGTCCTCATTGTGGTTTTCGAAATAAAAGAAAGGATCACATTTATCGTCATATTCGCAGGAAGCATCCGTCTGAAACTGTTTGTTACATCGATCTTTCGCTGTTACAGTGAAAAAAAATTTATCTGATTCAAATAATCCATTACTTTACTATTGTGAAATAATTTTTATTTGAGTCTTTCCAGTGTTTGATTATAAAGAAAATTTGCATCATTATTAGTATTATTTTATCGTTTATATTGTTAATTAATTATAAAACAATTTTTCACATTTTGTGTAATGACAAATTGAAGGATTGCTAATTGAAAATTTTCAAAGGTTTTTAATTACTCCAAATTTTAATTTATTATTATCTTCTGTTTTAAAATCTGTTTAAATTTAATTTTCTTTTTATCTTCAGTTCGATTGTATAGTGAAATTCTTTATTCTTTCCTCGCAAATTTTTTTGAATGTAATTTACTACATAAAATTTCAAATGTATTAATTATTTTGTAAATTTTACTTATTTGTAGATAAAAATACATTTTAGTTAAATTTATTCCTGTTTTTTTTTTTTTTGGTGTGTCATTATTTTATTTCATTATTCTTGGGAGAGAAATAATTTTGAAAATAAAATTGTCTTTTACAGTAAGTATATATAGTGGGGGGAAATTTTGAATAATTTCATGTATTGGAGAAAATAACGATTTAATTCGTTTATATTCCCACTTTATTAATTAAGAATTTTTCTTTGATATTTTACAGAAAATTTGGCAACACAGGAGATGGTTTTTGAGAATCAACAGGAGGTACTTCGACATTATTGTCCAAATTGTAATAAAAGTTACAAGCAACGCTCGCACATGCATCGTCATTATAGATACGAGTGTGGAATTCCTCAAAGATTTGAATGTCCATATTGTAAATATCATTATCGTCAACGTACTAACGTTTGGTCTCACATACGCACCAATCATCCCAACGAAGAAATGTATTGTGTCGATATCGTAACCAATGATATACTTTTCAAAAAAGATTCCAAGGCTGATTAGAAAGTATAAATTTGCCTTATTTTTATTCGACAAAAAAAAAAATGAGAAATATTTTGAAAATTTTATTACAATTAAACAAATTTAAATTAAACTTGATGACAAATATTTTGATAAATTTTTTTTGATCTACTTGTACTGACTTATTTTAGGCGTGATACCAAAACGTCATTGTAAATACTTAGATTATAATTTATATGACAAATTTTGTAAATCTTTATAATGTAAGTTCTAAAATCAAAGTGAATGTAAAGAATAAAAATTTTTTTCAATACAAGTAGTTAATATTTATTTAATCGAAAATAAAATAATATGTTATTTTTATGTTTAGATATTGACACTGATAGAAACAAAAATGTAAATTATTGATATAGTTTAAATGAAAAATATTTTCTTTATGATTGTTCATTGACGGAAAATTAATTTTTATTTTTCAGGAGCAATGTATAGAATGTATCGAGTAAGATCGCAGGAAAATCAAGTAATGCCAGTTTCGAATCGACATTATTGTCCAAATTGTCATCGAAGTTACAAACATCGGAGTCACTTGCTCCGTCATTACAATTACGAATGTAATTCTCTACAAAGATTTGAATGTCCTTATTGTAAACATCATTTTCGTCAACGTACACATGTTTGGTCCCATATACGTAGCGTTCATCCTAACAGAGAATTCTTCTGCATTGACATTGCTACACAAACTAAATTAACACGACGTAATCCTGGTAGCAAATAAAAAATGAAAATAATCTGTTTGATTCAAAGGAAAAAAAATCATTTAATTTAAAAGGAAGAGAGAAATTTTCTTTTTGGTGAAAAAAAAAGAAAATATTTGAATCAAATGTGTTTTTTTTTCATTTTAGATTCTTAATTAATTTGATATATGTACGATACAAAAAATTATATTTCAAGTCCTATATGTAAAATTTGTGATATTGTTTTAATTTTTTGTTTTTAATTACAAAATGTCTTTAAATGTACATACCTAGTTTATAACAAGAAAAAAATTTTTTTAAATTTAAGCAATGAGATTTTTTTTTACTTTTTTATATTGATCTTTAAAATAATTTTCTAATCAACGAATAATTGATTTATTAATTAAATTTTTCAGTTTATTCTATAAGGACACATGAGAAAGTTTCTTTGTAATGAAATAATAAACTTTAATGAAATTAACTGGTTTCTATGAGCATGTTTATTAATAATATTATTATTCTTGACACTGAAAGATCTTTTTATTTCTTTGTCATTTATTTCTCTATTGGTTTATAAAAAGTAGTTTTTAGTTGAAAAAAGTATTCTATGTGCTTCTGTTAAAAAAAAAAAAATGTTTGTGCCCATTTAAAGAAATAACAAAAAACAAATAAAAAATATTTGTCTATATATTTATAATTGCTTGATTCCAAGGATCTTCGTTAAAAAAAATTGTGTACGATTTTATTTTTTTATTTAATTTTCAGGTAACGAAACAAATATGGGAGAATATGTTGTTTTCTGCCAGGATGGAATAAATCAAACATGCGAAATGTTCCAATGTCCAAATTGCAACAATGTCTACAAATGGAAAAAATCATTAGTTATGCATCTTCGCTATCAGTGTCGGAAACCACCGAGATTCATTTGTCTTCATTGTGGTGCTCGAAAATATCAGAAGATTCATATTGTCAAACACATAAAATCATATCATCCAAATATGCCCGAATCATTTTTGGATAGTGCACAATAGATAAATTTTATAAATTATAAATTATAAAATATAGTTTGAAATTAATATAAAATCATGAATGAAATATTGTTATTTTATTTATATAGTTTTCAATTATAAGTGATATAAAAAGGCGTTGACAATAATAATCAATATAATTAAATTATTAATTTAAAGAATTCAAAATTTGATATGTATATATATTCTCAAGAAGAGGCGCGAGATTTGATCCCTGTGAAATTGAGTATTTTTAAGTATTAGATATTATTTTAAATTTTAAATTTTAAAGATGATCATTTCTCATGCCTTTGTATTATTCTTCTATATATGTTTAAAAAAAAAATCAGTCAACTATATAGATTATTTTGTAAATCTTTTATAATATGATTTTTTTTTCAATAAAATGTCATTGATGTATTTATTCATTGACGTAACTATGTATAAAATAGTTAATAAATCTTTTTTGAAATTATCTGCACGAGTTTTGTCGATTTGAAAACTGAGAAATGTGAGTTACCATTTTTTTTCTCTCGGATCTATTTTGAAAATTAACTGATAAATTGAAAATGCGTTGTTTAAAATTTCAGACCAGATTTTATCACTTGATTTTTGTGTTTCAGATTCTCTATTGACATCTCCGGACGATGAAGCATATTTTTCTTCGATTATAAAAAAACCCTATCAGTGTAAAAGGTGCGGTAGGAAGTTTGCTCTCAAAGGAACGAGAAGTCGACATGTAAAATATGAATGTGGACATGAAAAAAGATTTCAATGCCCCTATTGCAATCACAAGAGTAAGCAAACTTCGCCAGTTTATGCGCACATTCGACGGAAACATCCTGGCAAAGAAGTCTATATTTTTGATCTAAAACTAAAAGTTTAATTTTTTTTTTTGTCAATTTCTGTTACTTCGACTGATTAATGAAAGATTTTTGTATACTATATAATGTATTTATACTCAGATCTTGTTACAATTGCGTAATATTTTTTAAATAAATTGCGGATAAATTAAAATATTTAAAGGTCTAAATTTCCTATTTCAATAATACAGTTCACAAAAGGAAAATAAATTCATAAAGGTAAAGATTTTGTATTTTTTGAAACATTATTAGGATAATTAATTTAATTTGTGTATATAGGTATAATTATAGAATTTTATTATGACATAATCGAAATTGAAATTTGTAATTCAACATTTTGTGATTACAGAAGAATTAAATTCAAGCATCTATCGAGAATATGAAGCTAGACAAATAACTGGAAATTTTGAGAATGATGTGCAATCAAGAAGGAAGAGTTTTCTGTGTCCAAAATGTGGGAATGGTTACATTGTGATGAAAAGTTTAATACGTCATTTAAAATACGAGTGCGGTTTAACGCCAAGATTTAAATGTCCTTATTGCAATTCACGTGCAAAACAAAAAGCTCACATTAAGGTTCATATTCAGAGAAAACACAAGAGCAAATTAGTATACATTCTCGATCAACCATGTTAGAATATAATCTCTTCAATGTAAATCATTTCTTCAACAGATTGGAATATTAAAAATTTTTTTATATTCTCAAAGAAGGTTAAATAACAAACACATTTTTTTACTGTGAATTATTAAGTTGTATATACTACTGAAAATGATATGTAATTTTGAATGATTAATTTCAGTTAGGAGAAATTCAAAATCGAAATTTTAGACATTATAATATTCATCATGAATAAAAAAAATATCCAAAAACAAATTTGTCATTCAGACACTTGGTACTTTTGAACTATTTTTTTTTCATCTATCGTCCCTAAAAATTATTTAATTAGAAAAATGGATGGAAAATTGTATTAATTAGAAATTTGTATCTTAGTATTTTTTAAAGCGCATGTTTAGTTTAAAAAAAAAAAAAATCGACAAGCACGACAATAGGCTCGAAATAAAAAGCATCTTTCATCGATTTACAGGGATGGTGTGGTATAAGTGCAAAACAGGAAAGCATGATAATTAAGTCGCAAATTATATTTTAAAAAAGAAAAAAAAAGTGAAATAAAGCAAGAGTCCTTCGCCGTTAAAGAAAATCATCTAATTTCTTGTTCTTTTTTATTTTTGCTTCACAGAAAGGAGAGAAAGAACAAAAAGTCTACAGAGGAATTTGCCAGTATTATCAATGTTAAAAAATTTTGCTCCAATGTGGCTTGCAAAACGAACTGCATTCCCTTATCGTTGTGAACAATGTGGAAAAGACTATCAGCATCGGGCGACATTAATTCGACACTCGAGACACGAGTGCGGTAAACCACCACAATTCAAATGTCCATATTGTTTTCATCGAACGAAGCAAAGGGGAAATTTATATCAGCACATTAGAACAAATCATCCTGGAAAAGATGTTTTCTGTAGCGAAGTTGGAAAGAATTAATTTCAACACAATTTCCAAAGAGACTCTTCAGTTTCTTGTTAAATTAGAAATTTTTTAAATATTACATTTTACATGAAAAAAAAAATTGTATTTTCTAATTTGTATTTTAAGTTTTGCTTTTAAGAGATTTCTACCAATTATAAATATTTATGAAATATTTAGAAAAATATTAGAATAAATATTTATTATACAGTTGGTTTTATTTTGCTGTGCAGTAGATTTATTTTTATGTAAACTACATATCAAAGTCATTATTGAAAATATGTTATCGATTCAAATCTTGTGATTACGAATGTTTCTTTTTGCATTATTTTATATAAAATATAAGATAATGATAGAATAGAAAATTTTTTTTTCTATACGAATTCAAGGCATTGTAGCAAGTCTTGTTCTTGTGATTTTAATTTTTCTGATTATGAAATAAGTTATTTTGAATTTTATGTCTTTCCGAATGGACATGCACTCAGGTATATTTAATTATTATTTAATAAATGTATTTTTATTAAACATTTTATTGTAAGCTATATAGTTTTTCAATAAACTGGACAAATTTTTCACATAAAAAATAGTAAACAATTTTGGAAATGATTTTTAATTTTTCTACACAAAAATAGTTGCAACACAAGAATAATGAATAAAATTATAATAATTATTTGTAATTCTTTGTAAGTATAATTATTGTGTTCTTTTGAAATTAACACTGGCAAGCATTTATTTAACACTGATATAAATTTTAATTAATTAATTTTAATTGCTTCAATTTTCTAATAAAAAGGAAACATTTTATTTCTTTCAGGACCTGGGATGTCAACATGGGACTATCATCAGCCACATGGACCTATTCGAATTTCACAACAGAAATTCAATTTTACATTAAATCCTCAAATTAGATATCAACATCAAAAAACAAGTAGAAGTGCCGATAAAAAACCAGGTGTATTCAAATGTCCAAATTGTGGGAAACATTATCGTTGGTTAAGGAATATGAAAAATCATTTGAAAATCGAGTGTGGAAAGGAACCAAAAGAATGCTGTCCCTATTGTCCCCATCGAACGAAATATAAAAGCAGTTTGCAAAAACATATAATTAGAATACATTTTTCTTGATTCAAAACACAAAAATTTCTCTTAAACAAAAAGATATTTTAGAAAGAAAAATCTTTTTTGTTTGAAAAATTTTAAAATAGACCACATAGTATTTATTTATTAGTAGAAGAAAAAAAAAATTTTTTGTTTTATTATCACGTGTGTTGATATAATAGCAATTTTTGGTGCAATATTTTCTAAGAGAAAAAAAAATATATATAGGTTAATGGAATGTTAATAATTTCTTCAACCAAAAAATTGTATACGGCATATTTAAATAAATGTGCCAATAAAATTGTCAATATTTTGCAAAATAAATTTATGAGAAATATTAAAATGTGTTTGGACAATTCTCATGAATTCCTTTCTGACTTTCAACTATTTCTTCTTTTTTTCATTTCTTTTGCTATGTTTAATTTTTCAGTTCCTTTTTTTTACAATATACAAAGAATATTCATAATTTTTTGAAAAAAAAATAAATAAATGTGAGTATATTTTTTTAATTGGCATTTTTGTTTCAGGTGTTACCTATACTTGTGAATGGTGTGGTAGAAAATTTTCCTGGCCCTCGAGTCTTCGTCTTCATCAAAAAGTCGCCTGTGGCAAAGAACCATCTTTCTGTTGCAATGTTTGTAATTACAGATCGAATTTTAAGGGAAATCTAAAGAGACACTTAATCAACAGACATCAAATAAATTTGTGTGAATAATAAATTAAAAAAAAAAAAAATGTGTGTCTAATAATGTAGAGTCTATAATAAAAGAAAAAATTACTGAAGATAAAAAATAATTTTTAAATCGAATTATAAACTTTTCCGTGTGTAATTTATTGATTTTTGTTATAAGATATTTATGAAAATTAAATTATAAATCAAAATTTTGAAAATAACATAAATGTTAGTTAATATAATAAATAGTTTTTTAAGTATATAACAGTGTTTTTTATTCAATTTCTTCAGTAAACAATCCTGATTAATTATTAATATATGTATATTTTTTGTTAACAATAATATATAGAATAATAATTATTAATTAAAAATGAATTAATATTAAAATTTTTTTTATCTTTTCGTTTGAATTATAATTTATAATTATTATCACTGATGTAACAATCTTTTAATATATTTATCAATGTCTGTTTTCAGTTACAGTTTACTACTATCCTCAACCGTTACGCGCAGTTCGAAGAAGAAGTGTTAATGAAAATTTTAAAAATCTAAAACTTGCGATGGATGATATTGATAATGGATTATCACTAAGAAAAGCTGAATTGAAGTATAACATTTCGAAATCAGTACTTCATCGTTATAAGAAGAATGGAATTCCTGCCATAAAGAGACGTTATTTTTGAATACCTTTTTCATAAACGTTAATGGGACTAATTATCAATTTTTTCCCCTTTCTTTTTACTATTACTGTTAACTATTTTTTTTTTAATTTTTCCGTGGTTTTTCCAATTCAAATTTTAAATATTCCACACTTCCTTTAACGATTATAATATCAAAGAAAAAGACAATCATCAAGCGCATGTAATTATTTTGCAGTGGTGCAACTATAAATTATTTATTTAAACATTCATGTAAGCTTTAAATTAAATTTTAGAAAAAGTGTTAAGTTTTATTTAAGGAATTTAGGTTTAATATTTGTTCAATTTACTTTAAGAGACGGAAATAATATAAATCGATTTTATAATAATAATGACATTTTTTATAATCCTGTTAGAAACTTATATTCTTAAAGAAACATTAATTCATCTTTAAAAAGAAGAAAAAAAATTTTTTTATTCTCAGGTAACATTTGTTTCAATTGTTTGTAATTTAGTTTTCGAATTTTTAAAAATATGTTTGGTTTATAATTTTTATCGATAACATTTCATTGGGTACATTTAGTTGAATATTAAATAATTATTGTAAAAATAAAATGGTAAGCTTGTTTAACTATTGTAAAAATGTTAACTATCTGTAAATAAATGCAAAATGAAAATTTAATAGTACATGTGGCAAGTGTTGATTTCAAGTGATTCTTGATGATGAATTTATTATGGAAATATTGTGATTGATTAATAGCAAAAATTTGTACTAATTGAAGGATGCTTTATTTTTTTCAGAATTACGAAGACATGGAGGTGCGAACGGTCAGAAGGTGACTTATCCTTGCAAAAATTGTGGCAAAGTCTACAATTATTACAGCAGCCTGGCAAGACATCTTAAACATGAATGTGGAGTAGATCCAAAATTTCAATGTCCAATTTGTCCCTACAAGACGAAGCATAAGTCAAGTCTTAATACTCATCTCAATGGCAGACACATGAAACGACTTAATGAATTCTACACATTAAATGGAAATGATTCGATTATTGATGCTGAACTAAATTGTTCAAGACTTTAATTTTCGTTTTCCAAAAAAAAAAACAACTTTTTGCAAATATTTCACGAGAATAGCAAGAAAAATGTTTACCTAAAGTTTTTGAATTTAATATCTAAAATCTCTGATTTTCTGCAATTGCTCGAATTTCAGAAAATCAGCAATTTTAGAAAAAGTAGTTCATTTCATATAATGAATACGAAATATTTTTTTATGAATGACTTCAAAGAGAGAGAAAGACTTAAGAAAGTCTTAAAATTTTTATTCACTGTTTTTTTTTTCATAAACTTTTCAAATAACAAAAGTGAATTTTGTATTTGATAAATTTTTGATGAATCTCTCGAAAATTTACAATTGTATAATTAATTTATTTGTTACACGAACAAATATAAATACCATTTTTACGATTAGAATATATACTTTTGTAGGAAACCAGAATATATATATATAAATGACAAAAAAAAATCTATGTATATATTATAATTTATAATAGTGTCATAAACTATATTAAAGAATAATATAAATTTAAAAATGTTAAAAAAATCTATACTGAATATAAATTATAAATAAGACATAAGATACTTGTCGCATAAAATTTATGTATCACAACTCGAAATATGTTTTTCAACAAAATTTTTTTTAACTTTAATTAAATTTTTTCGTTTTTTAATATAAATTAACTGTCGAGAATTGTTATTTTATTTCGAACAAATAAAAATTTTACTTACTAGTGAAACTAGTAAGTAGTTTGATCTAGATTCTAGAGGAAAACTATTAAAAGTTTTGGTTGTTCGAATTAAATATTTTAATTGTTTCGCTTCAAAAGTAATTTATAACAGTAAATAAAGTTGTCAGTAACATAAAAATCTTGTCAAATTTTCTTATTTGTACAATAATTATACATATGAGTCAATAATCATAAGATTATGAATTTTTGACCAATAAAGTGACTGAAATACAAATTTAGTGTTTTTCTCAAAAAAATTTGTAAATATAAAAAGTGTTGAAAAGAAAATTTTGAAAAATGATCTAAATATAGGTATTTATTTTTTTAGTTACAGAATAAAATGTTTGGTTCATATTTTTCACGATTTATAAAAGGTATGGTTTTTTCTATTTTTTTTTTAAATAGTTGATGTCATTTTTAAAAGCACTTTCCATTTTTTTTGTAATTTTAAAAACTGAAATTATTTAAGTATATAACACAATTAGAGCTTCAATTAAAAAGCACGTCATGTTTATGTTTCCCTTTTAATTATCGGTGAGAATTTTAATAACATGGTTATGATTTTTTTCAGAATTTCCAACAGGACTCAAAGTCAGACAGAAGGTTTTTCAGTGTCCTCAATGCTCAAGGTCTTATAAGTTCAAAAGATCATTACGACGACACATGTTGGTGGAATGTAATAAACCAGCAACTCAAAAATGTCCGTTTTGTCATCACTCTAGTAAATATAGAGCCAGCATATTAAAGCATATTATGCACATTCATCCTAACATATCCTACACCTAATTTTTTTTTCTGTTGATAATTTTTAAACTGTTGATTTTTTTGTATTACGTTATATACTTTTACAATTATATGTATATTTTTCATTGTAAATAAAAATTATATGCGAAAATTCATACATGCAGATGAGTTTTTTATTAATGAAATTTATTATTTGAATCATAAATTGTAACTATGAGAATTTTTTCTTTTAAAAAGATTCTTCATTATTTTGTTTATAATTAAATTGTTTACAATTTTATCTTGAATAAGAAAAATTGGATTATTTGTATAGTAAAAATGAGAGTAGAAAATAAGAATATTTTAATGCAAGTGCAAGTTGTCTTTTTTCTAATATATATTGTTTTCTTCAAAATTATTCCAAATTTTTTTTTGCTTTTCTTCGGTTATTGTAGTATTTAAGGTAACATAATTAGGGCAATTTTATTTTTGAGCTAACAAATATTTATTGTCTGATTACAGGACGCAAATATAATCCAGCGAATTGGACTATTCCAACATTGCCAACATTTTCCCGTGAGCTACAACAACGAAGACTACGTTCAACTTCTTTTGAAATGATGAATCATTCATTTTTGAATGATACACAAAAATATGGTGGAAAAAAATATCCATGTTATGATTGTGGCTTTTCCTTTGGTTTGAGAGCAACTCTAATGCGACACAAATCGTTCGAATGCGATAGACGCCTTATTAATAAAATAAAGACAAATGAAGGGAAATCTTCATCGAAAAAAAGATATAATTGCTCGAAATGTTCAAGAAGTTATACAATTTTCAAATCATTGTGGCGACATCAACATTACGAATGTGGAATTCAACCGAAATACGAGTGTTATTATTGCTCGCATAAAACGAAATATAAAGACAGTTTAATGAAGCACATTATGTCAAAACATTTACATAATTTTATGCCAAATGTGGCTTCAACGAATTGAATTTCCATTTTTTTTTCAATTTTTTTTATTATTGTCCTTTAGTTATGTAAGATTCTTTATGTTAGCTTGTTCTCGTTTTTTTACTGTTCTTTGACAAAAATAAAAAAATTATTCCCATAAAAGGAAATTTCCATACGTTTTGAAAAAAAAAATTGTTTTTGTTTTTTAATTTGTGAGTTTTTGTAATCCACGTAAATATTTTTTCAATTTTTTCTAAAGACAAAAAGAAAAGCATTTAATTATACGTAGGTTATATTAATATATTGATATAATAGGGCTTACGAATAATTGTATCAACTTAAGGCGAGGGTCAAAAACAAAATTTTACGATAAAATATGTATGTGTAATTTTGTGCTACATAATAAAATTCTTTTTTAAATAATGTTTTTATACCATTTATATTTTTATTTTCTTAGAATTAAATGGTCATTGAGAAACAAGAGAGATATCCTCTTTAATAGAAAATATTCTTCTTTTCGCTTTGTATACAATTTACTTTTAGAAATGCGGGGAAAAAACCGTTTTAGAATTTTTTTTTTATTATCATTTTTTCTTTTTTATATGTAATAAAATATTATTTGCAAGTAAAATTTGTCTCTTTTTTTTGTTTTCAGATGATCATGGTTACAGTGCAGCGAATTGGTCAGTGCCAACTTTACCATCAACGTCCAGGGAATTTCAAATAAGACGCCTACGATCAATGACTGAATCGCACGCAAGTGGCTATTCACCAGAATATATGAGAAATTCACATTGGCATGCACGGAAATATATCTGTCCCGAGTGTGGTGAAACATTTACATTAAAGGCAACATTGATGAGACACAAGGAATTCGAATGTAATGATCATCAATATCATCATAATTTACTGAAACCGAAAATTGAATTTGATGAGAAAAAGCCGAAGAAAAAGCACGTTTGCAGTAAATGTAAAAGAACCTATTCCTTTTTCACTTCATTGTGGCGTCATCAAAAATACGAATGCGGTTGTGAGCGAAAATTTGCATGTCCCGTTTGTCGAGCAAAATTTGCTCAAAAAAGTAATCTAGATCGACATGTACGAAGTCGACACTGAGAATTTGTTTTTGATATTTATAACTTAATTTTTAAGTTTTCAATTAATTGATAATTTACCTTATTTTATAAACTTTATTTAGATCAAAATATTATTTGATTTTGTTTTACATATTTCTTTTCGAAGACAAAAACAAACTTGTAATTTTAAATTGACGCGACCAATTTGAGAAGAAACGTTTCATTGCTTTAGCATTGTATGTAAACAAAATTATTCACGAGCAAAATAGAAATTGATGTTTGTTATGAACTAAGGAACAGTATCATCATTTTTCTCACCTGATTAATTACGTGTTGTACGTATTATGTAAAAAAACTAGCAACACTTTTTTCAACACTCTTTTGTTTTGTATAGAAAAAACAACTTTTATTTCGAAAATATAAAATTTTATTTGTAAATCAATTTTTTATTCCTTGTAAAAAAAATAAAATGAAAATATTACAAAACTGCAGTTATTCAAAATTACACAAGCGCCAAAGAATCTGTTTAAAAACACTTTCTCACAAATTGTAAATATAACTTTAAATCACATTGCTGGCAAATTTTTGAATTATAGACACAACATGCTAATAGATACTGTGGAATTATGGTATTATATTTACTATAGATTAAGTAATAAATTAGTGAATGTATGTAATTTTAATACAAATAAATTCACTGTAAAAAAATTTTGCGCACATTTTCAAGTTGTTAAATTTATAATTATGTGTTTATGTGTATTTCACCCCAAAAAAGTAATAAAAGAAAGAAAAAAAATATTATATTTATAAATTTTCTAATGTGGAAATTTTTCTTTATTTACAGATCGAACGAAAATCCCGGTGTTCTGTTCTTTCCAGAGGGACTCAAATTCGATAAACAATTTTTATGATACTTCCTTCAAATGTCCTCATTGTGGAAAAACTTATAAAGTTAAGCGAAATCTCACGACTCACATGAGACTCGAATGTGGAGGGATGAAGAATTTCTCGTGTCATTTGTGTGGTTCAAAATATACGCAAAATACAAGTTTACGTCGTCATCTTCTTCACGTACATAATATTTATTTACCACCAAAGTATTCTGTGCCAAAGAGAGTTTTCGCTGTTTAATTTAATTTATTTTGTTAAAAAAATTGATCCATTGACAAATCAATGTTTAAATAATAATAATCTGTGATTATTTTTAGAAATAATTTTAGTAAAACTAAATGTTATCGATATTGATGTTTCTTATAAAATTTCGTTACGATTTTTATTGACGTTATATATAAAATTGTCTAACTATTTTACATATATAATTTATAATAATTCACAGTTAAAAACTATATTTGAATATTTTTCTACACTAGTTAAATGAAATTTGACTGTCAAAAAATGAGTAAAATGTACGCTCTTTCGAATAAAATGACTGTTAAACAATTTTTTTTTTATTTTTCTTCAAGACAATTTTATTTTTAAAAAATCTAACTGTTTCCTAATTCTTTTATAAATGAAAAAATTACAAAACTTTTACTGCATGATAATTTTTATATTTTTTAAAAATGATTATTGTTAATAATATCTTTATATGATTGTTATTACTTATTGAAATTTTATTTTCGTTTGCTATGTAATGAAATTTTGTAATCTACTTAAAATCTTGAAAATTATTTTGGCAATTTGTTGTTATCTTGTAAAAAATTGTTTATTTAAAATATGTTTTAGATTCTTGTATGCTATGCAGTTTTAAATGTCTTTGAAGCATTAGGAAAAAATAGTTATCGGATGTTTGAATAATATTTGTGGTCAAAAAGTTTACTAAGTATGTGGTAATTTCTTTATTTTCAGATCATTATTGGAATTTTTCATTGGGATCACAGGAGCAAGGAAGACATTCTCGGAAACGAAAGAAAGAAATTCCATTTCAAAGTACAACGGCAAATGCATCACAAGAGTCATCAAAAAAGGAATGTCCCAATTGTGGAAGATCGTATTGTTTTAAACAAAATTTAATGAAACACCTCAGATTGGAATGCGGAGGAAGAAGATCATTTTCATGCCATCTTTGCACCACTACTTTTACTCAGAAAGGAAGTCTTCGTCGGCACTTAATGAATACCCACAATATAGTCATTCATTAAAAATCGTCTTTATTGTAATATTACAAATACTTCATTTTTTTTGTATTCTTTATTCTTTTACCCTCTTTCTAGAGAAAAAAAATTGTATGTATATATTTAAAACGTAAATAAATTATTTTATTTCAGTTGTTTAAAAATTCCCTCTAATCTTTAGATTACGAATAAATTTTCCTTTTTTTTTCTTTCTTAAAATCGAATTTTCATTAACTTATTACTAAAAGAAATCTATATTTTTTCCAGGATATTATCAAAGTGCACTGGATACGGATGAAGAGAATCGAAAATTTTCATGTCCTTGTGGAAAAAGGTATTCATTGAAAAGAACTTTAACGAGACATCAAAAAGTCGAATGCGGTGGAAGAAGATATTACTGTGATTATTGTCCTGCCAAGTATAGTCGGATTCAAAATTTACGTGGTCATCTGATTAAAAATCATAATATCAATTTTGCACTTCCCTAATAATAATTTTTAAATATTTATTTAAAACTATTTTGTAAATAATTTTATAAATACGAAATGTACAAAAATTGAATTTATTTCACAAATAAAATTCTAATGTTTTAAAATTAAAAATTACATTTAATGTACATATTGCATGAATAAAAGAAATAATTGTAGACATATTTTAAATAATGTGTATACATAATTTTTTCAATTTTCAGGAAAATTTTTATTATTAATGTTACATTGTGGTTTATTTATTTAAAAAATGAATAAATTGAAATTAATTGTTTGCAGGATTTCAAGATGATTTCGGTTACATCAATATACCACCAGTAACATATCAACCAAATCCTTCGTGTTCCAAACAAAATCAAAGTTCAAATAATGGAAATAGTCTGCGATGTTCAAGATGTGGAAAGGGTTATTCTTCAAAGACAAATTTAAGAAGACACGAGAGATTCGAATGCGATGGCTTTAGGAGATTCTTTTGTCACATTTGTGGTTCAAAATACACTCAAAATGGATCTCTTCGTGTTCATCTTGCAAAATCACACAACGTTGTTGTGCCCACCCGAAGAAAAATATCATAAATTAAAAAAAAAGAAACTAATTTGTTATTACAATTCAAGTTATGCCTAATCAATGAAACTTTACTATAACAGGTAATACTTGAACTGCCTGGAAAAATAATTTGGTTTTGAAACATTTTTGTATTTGTTTATATATTATTAACACTTTTTTTATTAATAATATTATCATAGTATTTTATTATGTTCTTTACTTTATTAATTTTTTCTTATTAATTATTTCTTTTTTCTTCTTTTACTAACAGAAAATTTTTTTGTGTTTTACTTTCAGATTTCTATGGATCATTGTTACACAATCAGCATAATACAGGACAAAATATTACATTAGATTCAAAACTAAGGTGTGGAACTTGTGGGAAAGGATATACTTTTAAAAATAACTTAATGAGACACATTCGCTTCGAATGTGGTGGGCAAAAGAAATTTTCCTGTGATTATTGCTCCAATAAATACACACAAAATGTCAGTTTAAGGAGGCACTTATTTCAACAGCACAATGTTATTATCCCACCAAAGAAGAAAATTATTCGCTCACATTATAATGCGTGAAAAATTTTGTGCTTTCGTGTGAAAATTTCTTTTAGAATTAATGTGATTTTTATAAGTACTTATGTAGTTTAAAAGAAATTTTTTTAGATAATATCAAATGTTTCAAAAAACTAGAAAACTTATTAAAAAAAAATTGTTTGTATATAAGTTTATGAATTAATAAATAGACTATACATAAATTGTGATTTTTGGGGAATATTTCAATTCCTATTGATATAATATTTATAATATTTATAATATTTATAATAATAATAATAATATTTACAATTAATTTTAACTAATTGTACAATATATTACATTATATTATATTACATTATATTACATTATATTTAATTGCATTATATTTAATTACGTTAAATAACAATTGAGTGTACATATTAAAAGAAAAATAACAAAATTGTAGAGTTTTCAAAATAAAAAAATCGAGGTATTTTTTTCATTGATTAAATTTTTTTCTTATATTTCGCAGAATTTCTACAGCCAAGATATAGCTGTTCACGATGCGGACGTGGTTACACAATAATCGGAAATCTTCGACGCCACGAGAAATGGGAATGCGGTGGAAGAAGAGGATTTTTTTGCCTCTATTGCAAGAGTGGTTTCACGCAAAAAACAAGCCTACAACGACACATTAATCTTGTACACAAAACCCCACACGGTGGAATAGAAACAAGTTTTATATAAGACAAATAAATTTTTATTTATTGTACATTAATTATAAATTATTATTGAATTTATTTTTTTTTCTGAATGTGAAAAAAATTTCCACAATACTTGACTGATGTTAATGTTTCTTATTCTAAACTCTTATTGGGGTAAAGATTGTTAATTTTTGGAAATAAAAGTGATTTTTAAAAAATTTCTTTTTATTACACACGTTACACCATTTAATTCGTTTAATTAAATATTATTTTGCTGAGAAGAAGAAGTATTTTTCCTGCATAAAAATGTCTGCCTCAGAGTGATTATTAGTACTTTTTGCCCTCATTTCTATTAAGTAAGAAAAGTAATTGTAAATATTTTTCTTTTTCTAAATAAATTTTCTCTAATTAGCAAATTTCATGAAAACAGTTTGGTTATTGATATTTGTTTTTCTTTGCAGATTTGTACAGGCGGACTTTTCGGAGATCACGTCATTCAAATTATCTCAAGCGTGAAGATTTACGATTAAAGTGTCCTCAGTGCGGAAGAGCTTATAAGGTGAAACAGAGTTTACTGAAACATATGAAATATGAATGCGGAGGTACGAAAACATTCGTGTGCGATATCTGTCGCAGTACATTTACCCAAAATGTTAGTCTTCGACGTCATTTGATGAGGAATCACAATATTTATCAACCGCCCGCATGTCGAGGTTTTCGAAGGCGCTGACACAACTGAAGATATCAACAACCGAAGATATATCACCAATTTATATAATTTTGCCTGAAATGTCTCATCAATTAATTTAAATGTCAAACATTAAATAATAAAAACGCTGATTTAAATAAATCATTTCTATCATTTTTTTTCTGAAATATTACATCAAGATCGATTCAATTTTTTTATAATTTAACACCTGAGTTTACACTTAAAAAAATCAATCAATGTTTTACCAATTTAGTGATTTTTCATTATGTGTAAAATTGATTGACACAAAGAATTTTCTTCTTCTTCTTCTTAAACAAAAAATTTATTATTGCATTTTGCTTAAATTTTTCCAATATTTAAAAATTTGATTTTTTTTTCTGATAAAGTTTTAAAGTGAATTATTTCTTCGTTTATGAAATTTTTATTATCACCTTCGCAAGTTTCTGCCAAAACTGAGAATTTGACATGACACGTGAATGAAAATAATTAATGGAAAATATTTCTTGAAATTACAGACTGGAGCTGTGAAAATTCCCGTGAAACATTCGACGAGGATTGTCCACTTAATTTGAAAAAAGGCGAAGTCGGGCAATGGCCTCATGAAACTGATAAACCTTACACGTGTTCAAATTGTGGTAAAGGCTATACGCATCCTTTCACATTAAATCGTCACCGTAGAACTGTTTGTGGAAAAATTAGAAATACATCCGGAAAATGGAAGTGTCCACGTTGCACAAGAACATATGTCACTGAGGGCAATTTAGTGCGACACATTAAATTCGAGTGCGGAGTACATAGAAAATTTATATGCGTTATTTGTAATCATAAGTTTACTCAAAGATGTAGTCTGTTAAGACATTTAAAAAATTTTCACAATCAATGAAATTATCACAATTGATATTAACCGGAATATTATGTTTTAGTTTAACTATATACTTTTTTTTAAACATAAAAAGGCCTTGAAATGTATATAAAAAACATCAATATTGTCAAGTGAAGCACATTCTCTGAGTTATATTCATAAAAAATACACAGACGTTTTTTGTCGTTAAAAATGTTTATCACGTTATGCGAATTTATTAAATGTTGCAAAAATTAAGCGGACAGTATTTTTTCAAGCTCAATATTACAAGAAAAATTTTTCCACTGAATTTTGTATAACACGTTTGTAATGTAAAAGAAATAAAAAAAATTATATTTCTTTAAACAATGTATTTGATTTGTATTTTTTCTTTTTTCATTCAGTATAATTATATATAAAAATTCTTTTTGCTGAATATTGGATTCATTTGGTAAGTGTTGAAAAAAATCAAAAGAAAAGAAATTTTTTTCTGTGATGCATGAAACAAGATTATTTTTGTTTAATGGAGGTATTTTTTTTTCATTAAAAAATATTGTTGGCATTTTTTTTTCAACATGAATTGTGTTGAAAAAATTTGTCTCTTAAAGAATAATTTTTTAACGTGCTATGGACTTGCTTTTTGTTTCAGGTTCTGATGGATGGAATGTGCATCAGTATTCTATTAATCAACAGTCTGCGAAATACAATTCTTTAACAATGTCAAGTAATATTGACTTTAGTTTGAACAAGGAGCAGACAATGCAACATCAGGGAATTCCTCATCAACATAGTACACATAAACGGCATGTTTGCACATTTTGCAAAAAAGCATATCCTTTAAAATCATTGTTGAGTCGACACATTCAATATTCATGTAAAATGAATCCAAAATGTTCTCATTTCACTTGTACTTTTTGTCCATATAAAAGTATGTATAAAGCAAATATGGAGAGGCACATTAAAAATGTACACGACACTAATGGATTGAAATATAAATGTGATTTGTGTAATTTTCGAAGTAGTTACACATTTTGCGTTCGAAGGCACATGAAAACGTTTCATCGTATTACAATGCCTGATATTCCGAATCAATAATAAAATTCACGAGGAGACTGTTTAATTCCATTAATTATATTTATGTGGAATAATGTAAATAATGTTTATTTTTTTATGTCTTCATTTTATAGCAGAAAAAAAATTATTCTGGGTATTTTGTATATATATTACAATTATTCACTTTTCCTTATTAAACTATTTGACTGTTTGACAGTTTAAATGGATAATCATTATTTAGTTAAAAAAAATTTTTAATCAAAATTACACAGAAAGAGGAAATTTTTTTTCCAAAAAAAGATTTTCACTTATTTTTAATGCTTCAGATTGTAATTATAAATTGCAAAGGTCACAATTGCAAATTGCAATTTCACAACATAAATGAATAGCAAGTCAATAAATTTTTGTTTCTATTCTTCTAGAATTATTCTTCCCTTTTGTTAGTAAGTAAATTTTGTTTTATATTTTATAATTATCATTCAAATCTTCGGATATGAAGAGAAAAAAATACAAATTCACGACTAAAGGGATAAAAAATTTATTGTAAAATTTAGAATTTAAATGAAAAAGACTGCAAAATATAAAGGTGATTTATTATAAAGAAAACTTTCATTAACCTTTCCTTTCGAATCATTGTTTTAATATTTACAGACTTTTTTCACGTTTAGTTAAAAAAAAATTCTCTTTAAATTGCTTTGGAAAAAATGAAATTTGCGTCTAACATTAATAAATTCAATATTAATTAATTGTCAAAAATAATCCTTTATTAATTAATTATTACTGGGTAGTTAATTAATTAATATTATAGATTATTGATATAATAGTGAAAAAATAATTTAATTGTTAATTGTAAATATCACCCTGTGAATACAAATTGTGCACAAATGAACAAAAAATTGTTATTGTTTTTTTGTTTTCGATTTTGAATTGGAAAAAAATTAACGAGTTTGTTTCTTTTACAGGATTTTCGTCAAGATTATTTCAAAATCAAAGACACGAGAGGATGTTTTCGGAGAAATTTGAATGTCCTCGTTGTCGAAGATGTTACAGTGGAAAGACAAGCCTTTCGAGACATTTGAGAAAGGAATGTGGTGTTTTAGGAGCTCATCTTTGCGTCTTTTGTGGCTATCGTGCAAAGCATATGCAAACACTTCAAAGACACATTTGGCGCAGACATCAATTATAATTCAACTGTTATTCATTATTTTAAATAAAATAAATTCACCAGTTTTAAAAACATTATTCTTCTTCCTTCTTTGTTATATTTCTCAATTGATTTGATTTTTGCGAACAATTTATTGAAAAAATTTCATTTTTTGGAATAATTTTCAAATTTTGAATTATTGGAAAAGATCAGAATATTTATAAATGATAAATTATATTTTGTTTAGGTGTGTTTGATTTTATTCTCAAGTAAAATGCTCTCTGCCTTTATAATAATAATAATAATGAAAAAGTAGTGAACACTTGTAGATGCAATGCTTTCTTCCTGAGTGAGATTGGATTTTATTGTGCATTAAAATTGTCAAATTCATTGTTTATTAACAAATTTTTTTTTGTGCTTTTTGTGTTTGCAGCTTATCGGAAGATGTTCATGGGCGAAACAATGCTCGGTTACACTTGCACAAAGTGTAGTAAATTCTACAAGATGTGGAGCAACTACTTAAAACATAAATGCGAACCGCCACAATTCAAGTGCACCCTTTGTCCTTTCGCTGCTTTCAAGGCATTCATCCTCCATGCTCATCAAGCAGAACAACATTTTAAAGTTTCTTCATCAAATTCATAGTGAAGCAAAAAAAAAAAAAAAAAACTGAAAGGAAATTTCCTTTAGTCATCGAAGTTCACAGGAATCTTCATATATATAGACTTTATATGCACTTTGGAAATGTTTTTTATTTTCAAAGCATTTTAACCTTCTGCCTGTGGTAAATTATCTTTAAGCGATATGAATATTTCACATATTTGGAAAACGTTTCTTTTGAATTCACGATATTTAGTATTCAGAGAAACATTTTTCCGAACGTGTAAACTACTAAGAGACTGATTGGACCATTTTTTTTAATGTCAAAAAAAAAGGCAGAAGGTTCGTTTAGTGTTCATTTTCATGACTTTAGACTGTTACCACTTATTTCTTGCTTATTTCACGTTTTTAAAACGTTCCTAAAATTAAAATATTTAAAAAAATAATTTGTCTTCCAATGTTAGTTTTTTTTTTGGTTTTATTAATTCGAATTGTTGCAAAATTATTTACTTTTAATGTTATCGATCGTTTTTTGTCTATTGATTTTTTTTTCCTGATAAAAATGAAAAAACACGTTTTAGAAACGTGTTAAGAAGCATAATAATTTCTATTTTTTTTAAAATGACTGGCTTGATAAATATAATTTTTTTCGATAATTATTATTATATACGTTTAGCAGTTTTTCGTTTATAAAATTCTGCTAATATAAAGCTTTCGAGTATTGTACTGGTGTTCAGTGTACACTTTAAGTGACTGACTCCTTGATTATTATCTTATATTTTATCCGATATATTCAATCATTAAATAAAAAAATAATCACACACCTTTCTGTTTCACTATTGTCTCATGATCATATAGTGCTATATACCAAATTTTAGATCAGAAAAATAATTCGATTCGTGATATATATAGAAGTATATGTTTGAAAAATGTACCTGTTTCATGGTCTAAAATTTGGAATGGATTTTTTATTTAGATGTATAAATGAAAAATCATATTATGTGAGACAATAGTGAACTTTGAATTTTTATTTGTGTGTGATATGATTTCAATTTTTTTTTTTTTATCACAAATGTATCCCAACATTATTGTTTGAATGATTTTTTTTAAGGTTTGATCACATATTGTCATATATTACATAATAATTACACGCATAAGTAATACTTATTTAAACATATGCATCTGTATTTTCATAAAAATATGAATAAAGTTTCGAAACCTATTTTATTCTCAAGAATTAAAATTATTTACGTTTTTTTTACTTATTCGTATATTTTTCTTTCTTGAAAATTTTATGAGTATTTTCACTCTCAATTTTTTTTTTTTGAAAATATTTTTCTAAATTAGGTACTAAAATTACTAAAATTTTAAATATTTAGAAAAATGTTTTCAGTTTATAAACGAATCCTATCGGGTGTTTTTTTTAAAGAGTGTTATTTATTTTCACTAATTTGTCTTATTTTTTCTTTACAGATTCACATTCGTATGTGTGCATCGAATGCAACAAAGGGTATAAATCAAGAACGGCGTTAAATCGACACGTGAGAGAAGATTGTGGCAGGATTTTGTACAGATGTCCGATTTGTTCTTGCATTTTGCCAATGAAGATTAATCTCTACAATCATTTGAAGCGAGAACACGGAACTGAAACTGAATAGTTTTTCGAAAAATTTTTCTACTGTTTCATATTTATCAGATTGCCAAAACACGAAATTTTGATTCTCCATTTTTTGCAGATATTTTCACTTCTATTTAGAGAATGAAAATTTCGAATCGGTAAATTATTTTTCAGGTTTTTCTAAAACTACGAAATTTTTAAAAAATATAATGGTATTGTTTTTTATTACATTTTACATCGAATTATGTCTACTGTGTTCAATTTGTTTCAAAACAGTCAAATATTTAATAAAGAAAAATTTATCAGAAATGTTCTTTTTATGTAGGTTACTGGTAATATGTAGCACTAACTTTATCTTAATATTGTAACGTTTTGTTCACACTTTTTTTTTTGCTTTTGATAGCACAGAGAAAATTAATGTTTTATGACAGCAATTTTTTTTTTTTTTAATAAAGAACCTAGAATATTGTAAAGATTATTTTTGTAACAAATGTTTTATTTTTGTTTCAGGTTATTTAGGAAGTCACATTTGCAACGCTTGTGGCAAAACGTACGCTTATTACTCGTCATTAACGAGACATATTCGAGAAGAATGTGGCGTGCCTCCGAAGTATCAATGCCTTTTTTGTCCCAAAAAAACGAAGTTACGCTGTAACTTGTTAAAACATATGAGATCAAAGCATTCTAACGTTTCCTGTGTTTAACGTTCTCGAAAAAAATTTTTTTTTTTTCAAAATTATGAATGAATGTTATGTTTTTGACGATATTTATTCTTTAGTTTTAATTTTTCTAAATTCCTATAAAATTGTTTTTCTTTAATATATTTTATTTGTGAAATTATATGAACAATAATGTAATATAATTAATTTTTTCAATAAATTCCCAAATGAATTTAATTTAGAAAATTTTCGACTTTTTTAACGAATTGTTTTCTGTAGAAGTAAATGTAACGTGATAAAGGTAATGTACTTGTCTCTATTAGTAGTGTTTCCAAAAAAATAAAAATACATCGTATAGATCTGACTTTTTTTTTTGAAAAATGCAAGTTGAATGTAAAGATATTTTCTTTCGAAAATTTTCTTCCTAGTTTGATGAAATTGTTGCTTGTGCAATCTGTATGTGAAAAGTGTTTTTGTAGTATTTTGAGTCTGATTTTGATTTTGATTATTGAGACAATAACATTTTTTCTAAATTTCCCATTAAATATTTGTTCTGATTATTTGAACCTTTTTCACAGATCACCAAATGACTTTGATCAGGAGGAGTATCTACCCTTGTGGAAAATGCGATAAGGTCTATTCAAATGCGTCATCATTGTATCGTCATTTGAAATTGGAATGCAATAAACCTCCTCAATTTCACTGTCAATTTTGCCAATTCAGTAGTAAACGGAAGTTTAATTTGGATTCACATGTTGCTTACAGGCATCAAGGTCGAAAACGAACGTACGTTCGTCGACGACGACAATCAGCAGCTAATGGTTGAATTTTCATTCAAAAAAAAAAAAAAAAAATTAAGACCGAAATTGATGAATTTTTAAAGTATTTTAAATATTTTAAAAATATTCAAAGATCTTTTTTTATATAATTATTTTGCTGTTTGCTTTTTCTCAACGTGTCATATATATGTACTATATTAAAAGAACGATCCAACAAATTGTATTTATATTTTATGAAAAATTATATTATCGCAAATAAAACTTTGTATCAATAACAGATTTTGTAAATTTCTGTTAATAAACAAAGTACGATCAAATATTTTTTGGGAAAAAAAAATTCAATACAGAAAAATGCATGATCGAAAATAAAAAAAATCATGATGGTAAGTACTTACAATTTTGTTTCATACAATTTGGCAATCTTTTCTCCATTCTGATTCTTTCATTTTGCTTTTCAGATCCTGGGGGAAATTCTGAAGAGTCCAGACATATTTTTCATTCTGAAAATAAAAATCATTATTTATCAAGAAAAATCGGGATTTATTTCAATTCGCTATTTGTTTGTATTAATAAATATTTCAGTTAATAAATAATTCATTCATGTCATTAGTTATTTCCGAAATATTTTCATTTGTTAAATTCATTATTTTATTATTTAATTATTAATTTATAATTTATAATTTATGATTTATAATTTATAATTTATAATTTATAATTTATAATTTATAATTTATAATTTAATAAATACTTACAGCTGTGTATAAAAATTCCTATGGGTTAAAAGGTGATGGGAAGAAAAGAAAATTGTACAAAGAAAGACTGGGGATGAAAGTTTAATTTGCCAATTTTTTTTTAATTAATTTTTGTTGTTTCTCGTTTTGTGTCTGTACAGCTTTTGTTAAACGTCAGATCAGATGATGATTAATTTTTAAATGTCACTTCTCATTTTTGAAATCGATTTAAAGTACATAAATATTTTCAAAAAAAAGTCTTTCTCTGTTTAGCAAACGAGCCAATCTTTTTCTGTTTGTCCTAACTTTCTCTATATGTAAATTTTTAATTTTGGGTCGCTAAAGGGATTTTTTGTAATATTCTGGTAAAGGGTTTAACTTTAATTACACATTTGTAAGTAATCACCGTCAAGTATCAAGACATTATTATTTTTTCTTTACTGCTTTCTATAATTTTTTGCTTTATTTAATTAGGTTTCTTTGCCTTTTCTATCTGATGTTTCAGGAATGGGTGCACTACTCTCGTTATTGCGATCTGAATTTAAACAAGCGGGAATGAAAAAGAATCGAGCAAGAAGTACCAGTGAACAGGGAACAACAAATTCATCAACTACTCGTGAATTATATCGCGGTTCAGGGAACAATAGCAATAACAGTAACAAGAATAATAATAATAATAATTTTGAAAGTAACGATCGAACAACACGGGAAGTCGTATTTCCAGATTCTTTCGAAGTTCTTCCACAGCCGCGTGATTTAAGTGTTATTTACATGGGAGTGCCACATGAGCAACAACGAAAATTTAGGTGCAGATTTTGTGGCAAAGGTTATCGATGGAAATCAACGATGAGAAGACACGAAATGGTTGAATGCGGAGGAAAGCCACCATCGTTTCAATGTCCCGAGTGTCCTTATAAAGCACGACAAAGAGGCAATCTCACCGTTCACTATAAACGACATCATCAAAAATCTGATGGATATGACGACAGTCATGAATCCATCTGAGAATTATTCATTGTTAAAAATTTTTGTTTCGTTATAATTATCTGAAATTTTTCAGTTACATATTTTTCATTATTTATTGATTGACAGAAAAGATTAGCGCATTTATTTTATTTTGTGTGTTTGTGTGTGTGATTATTTCTCTATGAGAGCTGGGCTCAAAAATGTATTTGTTCATAATTTGTAATTTAATTACATTTAAAATTTTCCATTGACGATAAATAATCTAATATACAATGATAATTGTACAACTATTGTTTAAGAAAATTTTTATTATGAAGATAAACACACATTATTCAATAATGTAAAAATAATTGTTTATTAGTTAAAATTGAAAAGAGAAATGTTTATTAATTTTAGAAATAAAGACCGTTGAAAGCGGTTTAAACAGTTACATTTTAGTTACAGGCAGTATTATGATAAAAAATGTAATTAGATTGCAAATTGAAGATATAGTTTATAATATATAAGGCCCAGCACTGTTTCAATTATTTCAATGATATTTTTCGTTATGCAAAAATAAATGCAGGTGTAAAAAAACTAAAAAATTCATCAGACTTTAAGGTCTGATATTTTTAATATTTTATATATATATATATATTATATATAGTAAAAAGATGACTAAAGAGAATTAATGTCTTTTTCGGGATATTATAGTTTCTTGCCAAAGCAGTTGATGAGGTTGATAAATATTTTTTATTGAAATCTGCTTTGCGAACATGTTTTCCTCCCGAAATACGATAAATGACAATATTGATCGTTTTTTTTTTAAGTTTATTTTTAATATTTATTGTTCCTTTATAATGAACTGACATAAATCGTCCTTTAATTTAAGTAGATTAAATGTAACATTAATTAATATTTTATAAAAATTCTAGCAGAATTAAAAATCAAGAAAAAATTTTGTTTAATACTATTGGTGAGTTGTGCTAAAAATGGTGAATGGAAATTTAAAAATATATAAATTTGGCAATTAGTTAATTTAGTCTAATACTTTAGACTACTATAAAATCAATTTATTTTATAAAAAAAAAATTTTTTAACTATTTTACTATTTGACATAACATGTAGGTTTGGGAATTAATTAATTATAGTAATATTTAGAAAATATTAAACAGTGCCTGGATATTGTATGAAAATAACGAGAGATTACTTGAAAGTAAGCTACGATTTTTAAATCTTATTCAGAAAAATGACAATTAATTTTAATGATGGAGATTTTAAGAATTGAATATCTAAAAACTGAAGTTCGAGAAAAAATTTTTTTTACTAAACATTCCATTATGATAATTAAGCAAATATAATTAACTACCTATTATATATGTAATTCCACGAAATGTGCCTTCGTGAAATCTATAGTTTATACTGTCTTACTATGTAAAAAAAAAGAAAATGCACTAAACCCTTTGACGAGAAAAAAATATTTTATTTATTATTGAAAATTATTTTACCTTTTTTAAATTAAGACCTGAAGATTTTGATTTCTAAACTTTTGTTTTAAAAATACCAAAAGTATTTAATTTTAAAATTTAAATACTTTAATATTATTGATTTAAATGGATCAAATTTTAATTTTTTATAAACACTTTCGTAAAGGGTTTAGAATTTGCATTATAAGTCTTACAAAAACAAAAGTTGTTGAGATACTTAGGCAATGATTTTCCGAGATACAGTATTTTTGATATCAGTATTTAGCAAACACTGCGATAGTGACTGCAAATCAATTACTCATTTTATAATGCCGCCTTTTTTTGTTACCCACTTTAAATTTTTATAACCGTTCATTTTATTTTTATTATATTGTTCTATTTTTTTTATATTATAATAGTTTCAATAGTTATATACTCCAGTAGAAAAATTTGACATCTCTTTTCATCCATTTTTTACTTTACCATATATTAATAATTAAAAAAGGGTTTTAATGTTTCATTTTTATTAGGGTATTTTCAAATTGTGACTACGACTATTTTTTGTAATATAGTTTACTGTTTATTTTTATTTTTTTTTTTTAAAGAATTATCAGGCGGACCATTACTTGCTAATATTAATCTTTGTACTAAATAATATCAATGCCTTTATATTACTATTATGAATAAAATATTGTTGAGGGTTATTTTTTAAATGTCGTGTCTTCCTCTTATCCTGACCTATAATTTTTTTGTCAATTAACATTATTGTATTCTATATTCTTTTTGATACTCTTTATGTAAATTAATTAAAATTAATTAATATAGTGCAAATTATAAATTTTTTGAAATTTAATTTTTGTTATTGATTCATTATTGGAGAAATTACTCTTTCCCTTTTGTAAAAATTAAATGAAAGAGTATTTTTTAGTGTTTTTCTTTTTTCTCTCCTTTTTTTTCTTGAACATCGATAAACCTACTGTCGTATAAAGTAAGTGAAGGATATTAAAAAAGGGTTTTTAATTTGTTGTCAATTGTGATTGTTACAATTTAAATGCTAATTGTTCATTTTTCTTAATTTCAGATTTTTGGCAGCTTCAAGCACAGGATACATTCATAAATCCTGTCAACATGTCATCATATTCTGGTTCCCGTTTGAGTCAAGGTGCTTATCAACCAGTGAGAACAGCACGTGGACAATCAACATATAAGTGTCCAAAATGCAATCGATTTTACATGAGGGCTTCATGTTTAAAACGTCATTTGCGTGTCGAATGCGGCAGGGAACCAAAATTTCAATGTAAAATATGTCATGGCTGGTTTAAATATAAGCACAATCTCGCCGCTCATATGAAACTTCATGTCGAGGAGCCTAAGCATCATTGTGTTCTATGTCCAAAAAAATTCTATCGACGTGACAAACTTGTCGAACACGAACGCAAGTGTCACACTACATAATAATGCAACACATGAAAGTAATTAAAAAATTAAAAAATATTTTGAGTACAAAATACAAAGAAAAAAATGTAATTTTTCCCTAATAAGTTCATTCAGGGTTAAAAAAATTTGTAATATATGCTTTGTTCATTAAAAAAAAAGTCGTGAATACTTGTCAGACAATAATTTTAATTTTTTATATTATATGTATTTTTAAATCTTTTAAAATCAATTTTAAATTAAAACCAATTTATTTCTTTTTATCGAAATGAAGATTTTAAGACTCTAAAATTTTAATTGGTCAATTTTTAATAACAACGAAATTATACATATAAATTATAACTTAAGGAGAGCGAATTAGAGATGACGTAATGTTAAATCAAACAATTGTAAATATGAAATTATTATGCTATTTGTATGAAGAAAATAAATAAATTAATTGCAATAATTTTTAGGAAAAAGTCCCTTGTCTTAGTCCCTAATTTTATACTTGGTTCTTTTCTCATTGCTATAAAAAAATTTGTAAACTAAAATTAATAATAAATATTTCACGATTAATGCTTATTTTTAAATTTTCAGAGTAGAATTAATTTTCATAATTAATAAAAAATTTCAATAATGTAAATTTTAATGAAATTTTCATCATTGTAGAAAAAATTTCTCTCAAAATCAGATTAATATTTAAAACAGTTTATTAAATATTGTTCTATTTTATTTCATTTGAACTTACATTGTATATTTATAACTTTGCATGTGTTCAATTTTTTTTGCAATAATAGAATTGGACGGATATGTAAATGTTTAATAAATTTTTTTTCTATTTTTACAGAATATAGAGAGTATTGTCAAAATCAAACAGTAGGGGAAAAATATTTTTGTCACAATTGCCTTAAATATTATAAATCAAGTGCATCATTGAGAGTTCATCAGATAGTTGATTGTGGAAAAATGCAAAAATTTGGATGTTTATATTGCAATTATATGTCGCGAAGAAAATTTGACATTCATCGACATATGAAAAAATGGTGTAAAAAATTTAGGTAAATGTTTTTTTATAATACACAATGTAAAAAAAAGTTATTTGTACATGTTACTAACAAATAACTTTTTGTCATTTCAGAGAATAGGAGCGATGGACCAACAAAAGGGTTCAAAATAGTTTTTACATATTAATTTTTATACATATATATATATATATTTTATTTTACATATTTATAATTTATATTAAATTTGAAATATATACTGTTAAAAATTCTAGTTTATATTATAATTTTTCTAGGTAATTTGTAAATTTTTTTGTCCAAACAAATTGTAATGCAATACACATTGTAATATAAACATTATGTACGTTGAACTGTTTAAAATGAAATTTAATTAAAATATTGAATTTTGAATAAAAAATGTACAATGTTTAAAAATTGTTAATTTTTAAAAATTTATTTTAAACTATTATTTTATTAATGTGAACAAATTTAATATCATTTTCTTCTCTTTTTAACCAATTTTTTCCTTTTTTCAGATGCTTTTCAATGGACCTATACAACGGGAGTTACACCATTTCAATGTACTAACTGCTTTAAATATTTCAAATCATCTAAATCTCGCTCAAATCATCGTGCAGTTTGTGGAAAAGATAAAAAATTTGGTTGTGCATTTTGTTCTTATCGATCTCATCAAAAGGCAAATGTCGTGAGACATTTAACTTCTCTACATCCTGAGGCAAATGAAAATAATCATCTAGGCTTTGTTTTAAATACCGGCTTATAAATTATTTTTATCATGAATGTATGCGATATTTTTTATTGGTAAAAAATAAAGAAATATTTTCTATTTGTTTTCATCCATAGATGTTTCTAATTTCCAGTTATTATTATTATTATTGTCGTAAAAAAAATAAATCCCTAAAAATTTTTTGAAAACATATTGTTTATTTTATAAAGAATTTGGAAATATATGTGTTTTATTTTTTCTTTAATCTCTATTTGTTTCGAGAACATTTTTTCAGGAGAATTTAGTATTATTTTTGTATATCCTTTATTTTCCATCTTGTGCGTTACTTACAAATTTTATTATATATAATTATAAAAATCATTTCAATATAGAAGTTTTTCATCGGAACTTGACTCTGAAATAGCTTCAAGAATCATGAAAGTAAGTTGACAAAAATAAGGGGAAAAATAATTTTGTTTAATTTCTATTTATTTTGTTAATCAATCGAGTCTCTTTCTATAATTGATTGTTTCGAGTTTTATGAATGACTATTAAATAAAAGGTTTCCTTTTTTTGTGAATTTTTTCTGGTGGTGGGAAATAATGACTGAATTAATTAGAGCACAACTAAATCTGCATTTCTCTTTCAGATTATGATGACTGTTCGATTATTGAAGAAACGGCCGATGTTCCAATGCAAGTTTTAAAGATGGATAATAGAAATTTTGCACAATTAATAATACCGAAAGCACAACAATTGACGGGAAGAAAATCAAATGGAAAATTTACTTGTCTTCAATGTGGAAGGTCGTATATGAGAAAAGATTCACTCCAAAGACATGTTCACTGGGAATGTAATAAAGAACCGCAATTTCAATGTCCATTTTGTCCGCAACGTTGTAAACGCAAAGCACATTGGCTAAGACATATTCGACGTCAGCATGAGAATGAAGCTGATAACATTGAAAAATTGGCAAAATATATTCCCAATGTTAACTTTAAGTGAATCTTCCATTTTTCGTACAACATTCTTTTTTTCAATTTGTCACAAATGTCCTATTGAGAAAAATACTCATTTTTACCTTAGGATCTTAAAACTTTTTCCAATTTTTTTTTTTTTTTCTAATAAGTTTTTCTTGTTCAATGAACATAAAAATTTGAACAAATTTGCAAAATTAAAAAAAAACTTCCATTACAATCTGAAGTTAAATGTAGTTCTTAATATCTCATTATATTTTACTTTTTTGTATTACACACAATGAATGTATTATTTTCGTATTTATACTACACATTATTTTTTACATTGTGCTAATCATATATATTTAAGCGTCAATTTTTGACAGCTCTACTGGTTATATATTTAGTATTTAATTGCATTTTACATTCAAGCAGCATAATTTTCATTTTCAGTATTCAACCTTATTTATTAATAATATAATTTACTAAAAATAATTATAATAATACTAATAGATAAGAATTTGTGCCTTTAAAAAAGTGATGATTTATAAACAAAAATTGAAAGATGAATTTTTCACTAAAATTCATACATTATATAAGCCTTCGGATAGTAAATGAGAAAATTATTCGTTTTGACAACAAAACATTTTGACAATTTTTTTACTTCAACAAAAATTTATATTACAATCAAAATTTTGCTTAAGTCGACAAAAATTTTTTTCGCAATGAAGAATTTTTTGTTTTAAATTTCATTGAAGAAACAATTTTTTTCAAATAATCGAAAAATTGTTATGTCTGAAGAATATTTTTTTGTCAAAACCAAATGCTTCTCTCTCAGCATAAGAAATATTTTTTATAATTAAAAACAAAAAATTATATTTTCTTGCAAGAATGTAGAATTATTTATTTGATTATTTATAATAGGATTAGTCTATTTTTGTAGACTTTGTTTTTTTTTTTTGTGAAATGAATGACATTTTATAAGTAATAAAAAAAATTTTGTAATCTGATTCTGATTAATTTTCAGCGTTATTTAATAAGTAATAATAATAATAATTATTAATAATATATTAGCGTAACATTGTAGCATATCTCATATTATATATTTTAAGATCATAAGTTTTTCAGGAGAGCATTTTGATATCAAAATAATTGCATTTCAATATCTGCCTTAATCTTTTTCTCTGCATTTCTTATTTCACAGCAGTATTACTCGCAAATACTGTCCTCCCCCATATCGAAGAATCTCTTCTAATTTTGCTTTCATTTGCTTCTTCATTTTATTTGAAAAAAAAACTCTATTTTTCTCCTTCGTTACTATTCAATTTTTTCTCATTTTGCCTCTTTTCTTCTTTTCTTCTTTTCTTCTTTTTTTCTATATTCTTTTTTTGTTTTCTTTTTTCACTTTTATTTTTCTTCGATATTGGGGAGTAGGCATGTGCACTAACTTATTTCTACGCCCTGTGTATATAGAGCCTACAATTTTCATTGCTTGCGCTTCGAAAGGAACAGCCAAACGGAATACTAAAATAATTTACAGAACAGATCATGAAACGAGGCTTCTGAATAATCTGCAAGTAATTTAATCGCTCACTCTGTTCCTTTCACAATGCGCGGAAATTGCTCTTCCAAATCTGAAGCTCATTCTAGCTGCTTGGGGTTTTCAAAGTAAGAACATACACATTCACCTTTACTTTCCATGCATTAGATTTTAATTTACTTTCTTAGTTAAGCAGAAACGTTGATTGATGAAATCGGAAAGTACAGTAATTATTATTATAATTTATTTATTCCTGAAACAAATGCACAAATAAAAGTAAAATAAGTAAATTTAAACATAGTAACTAATCTAATAATTATTATAATTATCTTCATTTATTATATCAATTCTGTAAATTATACTCATATTCTTGAGTGATTATGCGCAAATTTTTTTAAACTTAGAATCATTTTTCCATCAACCAGCGTTTATTTTAGAATAAGTTTTTTTCCAAAAGTCCTAAACTTGAAATATAATTTATAAAATATAATTTAAAAAAAAACAGAGTAAATAATTTTCTAACCGTTTACTTTGTTTTTTTACTGTCAAAAAGTGAATAAAAATCAAGTTTCTGACTTTTAATATAGAAAATTTTCTAAATTGCAAAGGGCTCTATTTTTTCTACAAAAAAATGATCTATTCGACGTTTTTATCCGATATGTATAGTAAAAATGCCCAAGAACCTGATTTAGTTATTAAGACTTCTTTTTTAATTTTCAAGTGAAATAAAAATATTTTTAAAAACTATTTTTAAATTTTATTTTAATTGTCTGGGGAGATTAATGTTTGTCAATAAATACTGGAAAATGTGTTTCCAGCCGAGGACCTGAGCATCACAGGATTAAAATGGGCAGCAGCTTGGCAAAGATGGAGTGCAGTGCCATCAATAATGTGGAGATCTGGAGCTGGATTGGGTAAAGGTCTTGGTTCAGGATCATCAACACCTGAGGGTTTCAATTGTCCAGCATGCGGTCGTGTCTACAAATTAAAGAGCAGTCTTCGAAATCACCAAAAATGGGAATGCGGTAAAGATCCACAATTTCAATGTCCCCATTGCGTTTATCGGGCAAAACAAAAAATGCACATTGCCCGTCACATGGAACGTATGCACAAAGAAAAAATTTACAAGCAGGAGCTTGTTTAGAACAGCCAAATTCCAATTTGACTATATATTAATATATAGGAAAATCTTAACGAAAATATCCCCCCTGTAAAATAGTTTCCATTTATATACGAAAACTGAAAAATGTTCAAAAAAAAAAAAAAAATGGAAAAAAAACCATATAACGGAGCGAAGTCAACTTTTACAATAATCTCAGGTTTTTTCAAATTTATGAATGGATGTGGCTGATCTGGTAAATGTGGAGAAGACAAAAAAGGGAAGAAGGGAGAAAAAATTTTCAAATTGTTTTCTTTTTGTTTTTCCTTTTTTTTCTAAACAATTGAATTTTTTTTCATTTCGCTTTTTTGCGCTCTGGTGTCTTATAAAGATGATTCATAGTGACAAAAAAGCGAACAGGAGATGCAATGTTATATAATGTTTTGCTTGAGTTTTTGAATGATGTATTTTTTAAATGACCTTATTATTATTATTATTATTATTATTAAATAATATAATATTATTTTTTAAATAACGTATGTTTTACGCATCGAGATACCGATGTTACGAGAGACAGTGTCTATGTCTCGCTCGGGGCACTTTACTTCATTTTTTCTTCCAAATGAAATATAATCTGCGACCTGGCACGATGACTTTTTTTCCCCCCATGTTTTCCAAATTGGAGAAACGAAAAAAAAAGTGATTTTGGATTGGTGATTACGGAAAGTGTCTGTGATAAACGTAATAGAAAATTGTCTGTGGTTTTTTTTTGTTTTTGTTTTATTAAGAATGGAATGAATGGCGTGTTTTTATACTTTATTTTTAATTTTTGGCTTTATAGTAACTATACCAGTGATAATTTAGTTGTATGAAAATTATAAAAAATTAATGGTTTTGTTTTTTGTTGGTAGATTAGATTTTAAACGTATTGACATTGAATCAAAAAGAAAATATTTATGTGATATACAGCGCTATATCAAAACCGTTTTAGAATCTCATTGTTTTTTTTTTTCAAAACTGTAATTGATTGCTAAGGTACAGTCATCGTGCTACATTGGTCGATTTTTAATTTAAAAATTTTTTAATTTATTTCTAATTTTCTATATTTAATTTGAAAATCGGTTTAAAACTGATTTTTTTATATTTATTACAAAATAAAATTTATATAATTTACATTTTTTAAAAATGTATTTAAAATTTATTTTTTTATTTTTTTAAATTGAAACAATATAAACATTTTTTTTATTGCATTACCGAGTAATGAAGAAAAGTATGGAATATAAGCAGGATAGCCCCGAGCGAGATTTGAGACCACCTGTAAATCGGAGCTCTTCCATAGCAACCATTCTGGTCACACTGGTTCCATATTTTTTTTAAATGGACGTTTGCCGTGCACGTGTGGTCCACCGGGGACACAAGATGCAAAGAAGACTCTTTTGAGAAACAATTAAAAATAGTTAAAAAAAAAAATTTCCCACCTCGATCCAACTATCGCAAATAAAGTCGTTAATTTATAATAATATAATTCAGTGAAAACATTTCAGCGTGAGAGTAAACTAGAAATATTTTTTTATCCATAGTTTTTTATATGCCACTATATAGTTTTTATTGTAGTCATACATAAATAGTCTGGTGGTTCCTTGCCACGAAATACAAGTCAACATATTTTTTTTAAATAACAATTATGTAATAAACAATGCTGTTTTTAATTTAGCTTAAATTTTCTCCAAGAATTTTTCTAGAGTGTAATAAATATTTTTTTATACCGCGTGGCTGATAATTTTTGCTGCTCATTTTTTTTTTACAATCGGAAAAAAATTATTATACTGATTATAAAAAGTAGAAAAAAATGTATTGCACATTTTTAAAATTTTTAAAAGGTGCAATAATTTTTTCTGTAAATTTTATTTTTTTGAGTATAATAATTTTCTTTCTAATGGTTGAATGAACTGATTTTTAAATTCATAGCAAATGTCAATTCAGCCGAAAGTAACTTTTGTGATTCTCAGACTGTCAACGTATTATATAGTTGATTCCTATGCATTTATATTTATATAATGAAGAAAAGACTTTTTTTTTTTGAAACATTTTAAGAATAACTGTGTATTGTACAATTTTATAGTATTATACATCTATTCCTTTACGGATATAAGCAGCTTTTTGAAATAAATAGTGAGTGTAGAGTCGTGTACGTATGTTTAATAAAAAAAATTTGCATAGTTGGATTGAGTTACTCTCGTTAAAAGAAAGTGCCAAGAGCCGAGTGCAGTATTAATTTTTGTTGTATTATTATTCATATCGCTATTTTTATATATACTTTTTTCCCTAATATAACCATAGAGACAGAGAATCAAATGAATTTTAGAGCGTGAATTACAAAATATATTATAGGTCTGTAAATGTATTATATTTTGCTAACTAGCATTAAAGACAAATACTATAATTATAAATTAAACGAGAGTACATGCTATAAATACTGATACTCTTTGGCTCTCTGGCATTTGTCCCATATTCCTAAGCCACGCAAATCGCGTGACACGGCCGTCCAATTTTCCATACTGTAGACAATATTTATAAAAAAAAAAAACCAACTATTAATATTCATAATCTACTCATAACAGTAAGACATAGTCTTTAAAAGAGCGATGCGACAGTTTTATTTTTGCAAAGGATCGAATCACCAGTTTTAGTAATTCGTCTTTTCACAATATTATCATTTTAAAAAAATTTTTTGATCAGATCAAAATATTTGTTATAAATTTAAGATTTAAAAAATCTTATTACTTTTTAGATATTTTTAGGAATGAAAAGCTTTTTTCTGGTCAGACCAGATTTTTCTTTTTGAAAATTTATTATATCAGATAGTGTTGAAATTAATAGATTTTTTTCTTTTATTTCTAATTGGTAGTTTTTCGTTTAAATGTTTCTATAGGTGTAAATTTCTTGTGTTGATCGGGTCAAATATTGTGAATCGATGATTTTTGTCATGTTATGTAGTTCGTCAGGAGATTTTATTATTTTTTTCTAAATATCTTTTTTTTAGAAGGAGGAGGAGGAGGGAAATATTATCAGTTGTTTTTAAATTTATATGCGAGAAATATATTTCATTTTAAATGAGATAGGTATCAAATTAAGAAGAATTGAGAAGAATTTAAAAAAAAATAATAATCTCTATTAAATTGAAGGCAACTCAGTTTGTTACAAAGTGCAGAGAAGCGGAAAATTATAATTTTCATCACACATTTTCAATAATGATTTCTAGAAAGTTATATTTATTTTTCTCTCCTTGTTTTTTGTGGGAATTTGAAAAATTCATCGCAAAAAATGAAGAGTATGTGTTTTCAAAATATTAAAATATTTTTTGAAAATAATAATTGAAAAATTATTTTCAAAAAAAGTGCTGAAACTTTTTAGATTATTACATATCAAAAAAAGTGTTATTGTTAACAAATTTTTTTAATTTTATCTTTATTTTTAAGAAAAAGGAACTATTGAATGTGATGTAAGGTCTAAAATTATATTTTCCGCAAAGATTAAGGGTAACTCAATAACAAATTCAGACCTCAACAAATGTCCGAGGTCCTCCGTAGTTTATAATAAAAAACAGAAAGATGAATCAAATAGCATTAAAAAAAAAATAGTAATGATGACAAACGTCGGTGACGATGATATTAATTATATATTATTAATCGATAATACATCGACTCGATATACATATAGAAATATTATTATACGTATAGTTATTCGATGATATATATTACTATAGTGCCTCACGAGGCCTTAATACATGATGGTGATCGACTCTTAGAGATATTTTAAAGCTTTGAAAAAATTAACGGGGAAATTACGTCGTACTCGCCAACGGTCGCCATCATGTGAACGGAGATTATTAGGTTTTAGTAATTACTAAATAGTAAATAGACAGATTAATTAAACTTATCGATATTCGAGATGATAAAAAAGGCAAACGGCTTTGTTGGGATAGTTTTTTTTTATCAGATTGTTGCCATTTTTAAAAGAAAAGGAAAAATTAACTCTTGAATATTTAAAATTACTTGTATTGATAAATTACTTTTAGTAACGAAATTACTTTCGTACTATTTCGTAAATTTTTATTCTGAATAATTTTGGTCCTTGTTTATGGTAAATTTGCCAAATAAAAATGTTTTTTGGAAATTGGCCACAATTTGCTAAAAAAAAGTCTATCATAGGAATTTCGTATATATAGAGAGAGATGTGATAAATTGTCTCTTAAAAATTTTTTTAAGACATGAATATGGATTGAAATTTATCGAGCGCGTTAGACTCCATCGAAAGTAACACAGCAGAATTGTGTAAAAAAAAACAAAAAAAAAATGATTTATAAATATCGAGGACCATAATTATCTTATTCTCTTTCGCGAAAAAGAAAATCGGTCAGACTATTCTTGAAAAAAAACGTGCCTTCGAAACTTGTTACAACGAAATACTAAGGTCTAATCTAATCGATAAGTGATTCCAGTGCTAATTATTATATATTATAGAAAAAAAGCTATACATATAAATTTCGATAATTAGAAATCAACGCGATTCCAAAAAAAGAGGTTTAAAAAATTTTTCAAAAAAAAAGAGTTGAGGAATCGCGAAATTTACGTATCAGCCATTATACATATGCATTTATATAAAAATCGTGTATATTGCTATACAAGAAAAAAGAACTATATATCAGAAAATATAGTTTGTCACTATAGAAAAATATTATTTTCTCGATTTTTATTATAAATAGACCTTAAAGTTGTTCAATTTTTAAATGATTGGTTCTCGTTCTCTTAATTATTGAATAATACGAGTCTTATGCGCATAATTTGGCTTTATTAATTACAATAATTACAATAATTAGAATGATTATAAAATTATTTTTTCTAATCAATGATATAACAAGAAAAAAATTTTTTATTTAGGTGTCGGATTGGTGGAATGGGAAGACTCTAACAGAACTTTAAAAATTAAAATAAATTGGATTATCGTATATAAAAAAAAAGTGAAAAGAAAAAATTCAAAAAAAAAAAAAATTATAAACGTGATTTAATCTATATGTAACTGCGAGTTACTATTTTATTATATTATTATTCAAAAAAGCGAAATTTGTCAAATTATATACTTTTTATTTCGCTTTGAAATTTTTTTTTTAAAATCGGTTTGGTTATTCTTTATGGATTTATCTATGATTATTATTATATATAATGCTTTTTATGAATTAGGCTTAAATACAATTTTTATTGATAGATTTTTTTTTCTATCAATGGAAGTTAAAATCGTTAATTATACTCGACGTAATGTTTATTAATTAATACGTGTAGAATCTTATTTTTTGGTGTGTTTTCTTTTAATTTTTGAAACGCACCGTTTATCGTGATATTTAGGCGCTAAATTTATTATTTTTTTTATATATAAAAAAAAGAAAGTTTCAAAATTAATTTTTTGGAAAAATCGAAATTTATTGAATAAAGTGAGACAATTGGAGTGAGAAAAAGTTTAATTGCATGCCATCTAGGTATCTTAGATACAGTGCTTTATTTCTTCTATGATATATAATATTTTCTATTATTATATATTGTAGAATAAAGGAAGTTTGTTATATAGTGAGATTTGTGCGAAAATCGAGAATATTATTCTATGAAATAGAATAATAGCCGATTAATAAAGAAACGAGCGAAAGGTATTTTTTTAAAAGTATTGACAATTTTTTTTTTATTGTTAGATTTACTTACTATTTTTGGCTATAATTAGTAAGTGAATAGAAAAATAAGATAGCAAATTTCTGCCCAAAAGATATTATTATTTTCTATATTTAATAGGATCGAATGAAATGGGTTTGGAAAAAAGCATTATTTCTGCAAATGAAATTTCAGAATTAGTGCTTTAAAAAATTTTTTGTTTTAGAATTGTCCTGGCCTTAAAATTGGTTAAGTTTTAGCTGTAAATAAAACGTTTTCAAAAAACGTTCTAAAAAAAAAGAATGGTTTTCTCATCACTGCCAAACGTAATTGTATTTTTAATATTTAATTTTTACTTTTACATGAAAATTAGCTTTCTATCGTTAGAAAATTGAGTTTGTTCGTTTCAATTATTTAAGAGTGAGAAATAAATATAATAGTGATTCTATGCGAAATTCTAAATTCAATGTATAACAGAAATGTCTGTAATACATCAAATTTACGTCGAGTGTATTTATATATGCATGTAATTTTTCAATAACATCGAGAATTTTTTTTTTGTGGGGGAGTGCGTTTTCTAAAACATTGTTCTGGATTTCGTCCACCGATCCATAAAAATTCAGGTACAATTTTCCTGAACCATTTTTTTATTCCAGCGAGTAGTTTTTTTTTTTTTGAAACGTGAGAGCCTTGTGTTAAGTGCCTTCAAATACGACTTAGATTTTAGGCTTAGAAGAGAGGCGCTGGGCGCGTCCAGCTGTGAATAAATTTTCTAAATGGTATTAATTACAATGTAATCAGTGCTCCAGAAGTACGGAAAATATTTTTTAATTGCAAATTAAATTAAATTAAAAAAAAAAAAAAACTCCTCTCTAGCGAGCGCAGGAACAAAAAATGTGCAATTTTTGTTTTATTTGTCAAATAGTTTTAAACGTTTGTTATTCCTTTTAATTTCGTCGAAAATTGAATCTTGTCAAAAGGAGAAGATCTAAATTCACGCTCGTTGATGAGGAGTTTAAAAAAATTATTCCATTTTAAATTTAAATTACTCCGTACTTTGGAAATATTTTATTTTTAGAACAATTTTTTGTTTCTTTTTAGATCTTTTAATTGAAAATAATATAACTAATTTGCCAATTTGTGCTAGGATCATTCTGATTATCATTCTAAATATCCATTTATTACAATAATTAAATGTAAGACTTGATAGATCTACTGTGTAATTTTATATGTATTTGCAAGTGAGCCTAATTTTATTTATGTTCCTGTTTTTAGTAACTGTGTTCTTTTAACAGGACTTGTCGATTCATTTTATTTTATTTAAGACTGTACCTCATTGAATATTTAAGTAATATATCAAATAGAAATGATGAGATCAAGTTTTTTTAAAGAAAAACTTGATTAAAAGAAAAAGCACGATACTCTTATTCATCCATCACACGATTGTATAGAACATGAAAGATTGTGAATCGTAAATCTTATATTAAGCTCAGCGCCTCGATTATAAAGAAAGAAAAAAAAATACTTGTAATCGTAATAATTCTTTTCGCCATGTATTTGCCAACGAACGATTATTTTTTGTCTTCATTTAAACTTTAATATTATATAGAAAAACAATTATATACTCTATATAAATAATGATAATCTTTCTAGATTATTTTGCTTTTTTGCTATGAAGATCTCATCAAATGAGATATTTTTAGTACAGATAACTTCGCCTTCACATTTTTATACATAAAATTGCTTTTTTGTTTTTTATTTAACATTTTCATCAATTTTATGTACGAATTATCATTCCATATTTTTATATATATTAATTTTTGTAATACGTTTTTTTCTGTTTCGATATTCATACATTCCAAAATATTCGTTTCTTTCGACTTGTAGACACTTTGTATTCAAATTTAGAGCAAAATAAAGTCTAGAAAGGCAAAACTTTCTTGCCCAATGATTTAAATCCTGTGACAAAAAAATATACATTTCTATCAGAAGGTAGGATTTTATTTTTTATTTTTTTACTTGTTTTATTAATTCAAAAATATGAAAATGATTCTTATACTGACTAGTATTTTATTTTTTCAGGTGTTCCGGGTTTGTACGGGAAAAGAAGAAAAATTCAAGAAGAAAGAAAGGAAAAAATGTATTGAACTTTTAAAAATAAAATCGCCTTGTTCTTTTTTTATGATTTGGATAATGAAATTTATAAAAATGTTTTTATTTTGTTTCTCACTAATGTTTATTTTTAGACCTTTTTACTTTATAATTTATAATAATTTATTATTGTTTCTTTTGCAGGTCAACAAACGAAAAATTTTCCACACGAAGTATTGATAGAAACAGATGATAACAAAATCAAAATGAATCTGCAAATAATTGAATTTTCCCAGTTTTCCTATTTTCCCACATTTATCCACGAATGGTTTTCTTGTATTCTTAACAAGAATATGTGATGAAATAATTAAAACAATCATAAACACACAACAGATTTCATGTTCCTTATAAAAAAGAAAATATTCTTTGCCAGTAGGAAAATTTAGTCACTCTATTGAATTAATATTGATTATAATTCGAGTTATAAATTTTTTTACTGACGAAAAATTGAGTATAATACTTTTTTTCCAAAAAAATAGTCCAAAGTCCATTTTTTTTTGCTCGTTGTTGCTAGCTTAAAAAGTTGAATGTTTTTGGCATGGCCCACGCCGTATGAAGCAGATTTTGCAAAATCGAAAGCTCGCTGCGAAAAGTTTTGCTTGCTTTTGTAACATTTATTAATGGAGGACGATTTGGGATTTTTTGTCTTTTAGGATTTTTCGCGAGCCTCGGATGGAATGCTGATGGAACAAGAAGAATTTCAAGGAATTCAAATGATGTGCCAGCACCATTGGCACCACAGCGACGAGCAAGACTTCATTGTCCATCGCATCACGTGAGCCGTAACAATAATCGACCAATCAATATTTCAGCTCTTGATCGACGTCACAATTGTGCCCGTTGTGGTAAAAGTTATAAAAATGCCTATATTTTAAAGCGTCACACACTTTACGAATGTGGAAAAGCGCCATCCTTTTCCTGTCCACATTGTGCTTTCAGCTCGAAATACGAGAGAAATCTTAAGGCCCACATTAATCATCGTCATATGGATGTTCAATCACAATCCAATGCCACAATTAATCAGCGAGCCTAAATCAAATTATTGAATTTTTCGCAATTATGGAAAATTACATGGAAAGAGATTTCCAATCAAGTTAAAATCCTTGAAATTGCTTAAAGATTTTAAGTCTTTATTTACTTGTATTTACTATAGAATCTTGTGGTAAAGATTACTATTCAATAGGTTAACAATTGCCACAAGTAAAGTAAAATATGCCACTTTAGGCTTTATTTTTTGTTTAATTGGAAAACAATTACATGTGCCAAAAGAATATTCGAATAACAAATTAAAAAATTCGTTATTACCTCCATAAATTTATGTTTTTTTTTTTTTGCTTATATTTACGAATTTTAAATTGAGCATTATTGAGAAATACCATTTTTGAGGTTTATATAAGTCTGAAATGGTTAATAAGTTTAACAATAAGTTTGATAAGGTGCCATATTTGTGTGTTCTTCCCAATTGCGCCATAGCAACCGTTTCTCCAAAGATAGTGATTCTTTTTGTAGATAAATATCTACAAAAAAGAACTATTAATTAATTTTAATTAATATTAATATTAGAAATAGAGTTTTTTCTTTGTTCTACTAAAAACTTTATTTGCATGCAATTTTTTTTTCTGTTTTTTCATATGAGAAAAAATTTTTACGTTTTACGTTACAAATGAAAATTAAAAAAATGCATTGAAAAATATCCTGTTGGCATTTTTTGATAATAAAATATTTATGCTATGTTTATTGGTCCGGGTGTATGCTCAGACTCCTTTCATTCTATTGGCTACTGTTCAAGGTCATATAGCAATGATTGGTCAGTGTTTGATGACCTTGAAGAGTAGCCAATAAAATTAGGAGAGAGTCCCATGTGGGCGTCTCTGCTACGAACAAGACCAATTCGTAAATTGCATTAAGATCCGCAAATATTAACATTTCGGAACCAAATTTCTTTATTTTATAATTATATATACTAACTATCCATGACAATTTATTACTTTTATACTTTAAGCGTTAATTTGCTTTGACTGTTTTAATGTATTTCTTTTTTCTAGGACTTAAGTACCCATTTGTAATAATCAAAACAAAATGAGCCAAACGTGACATCACATATATAATTGTTTCATTTACACTGTAAATGAGCATCTATGATGAATTTTTGAAAATCAAATATTTCGAATATGAATCTGTGACAATATTTTACCGGGAACACCTCAAGGTGTTGTGTCGATTTGTTTTTCTGCCTTAGATTTACGCTCTAATAATACTTATTACAATAAAGTTTGACAATTAGTGATAGAAATTAAAAATAAATGATTAATTCAAAAGGAAATTAAAAATTGAAAAAAAAGGTTTAATCAATTTTTGAGTTTTTCATGAGAAAAGAAACTCAATTTTGAATTTTGTATTTTCTTGTTTATTGATTAATAGAGAGGTTTAACTTACATACTTTGAAAATAGAGTGCAATTTGTGCATGAGGCTAGTATTTGTTACCTCTCTTATTAAAAAAATTGATGATAACTATTATAAGAAATGAAAATCGAAAATGAAAGGAGAAGATTGTTGATTATTCAAACGACTCGAAAAGACCTTTGAATGTTATTATATTTTTAAAAATAAAATTTATTACTGTTTCTTATGAATTTGGAAATTAAAAAAATATATTTTAACTATTTTATATATACTTGAAATATTTTTTAAATAAATTTTTTACTTTAAAAATATATAACAGATATTTCTTAGAGCATTAAAATTAAACTTATTGATAATGTCACAAATAGGAATTTTCAAATTTCTTTTGAAATTAAAAATTCATGGATTAAATTGAACAAAAGTGTGACATAATTTTTTCTATTGAAGAAGAAATTGTCTTCAAGGTCTTTTTGTCAGTCGAATAATAGACAAAATGGTTTAATTATTTTTATACGAAATAAGAGATACAAGGGCATAGGTGAATAATTTCTTTTTCTGAATATGATAAATAAATAGAAAAAATTATAGAACGACGAAATAAATTTTGTAGTCATTAAAATAGAACGGATAGAGCCACATTCAAAATGTCTCGATGCAACGAAATCCAAAACTGTAATAACAAAACCCCTATTTTAGCTTTCTATATATAGTGCTGAATAGTTTAAGATACATTAAAATTTTATAGTCAGTTACAAGAATGGCTTAAAAAAAACTACCAATTACATATTATTTCAAAAAATTGAAAAAATTTTGTAACAGAAAAACCAGAAAGAAATAGATAAATTTTATATCTTATTGTTTTTGTTTGAAAGGAAAGTAGAGATTTTGAATTAAAAGTGCATTTGAACAATGTCGAAGACTTTTTTTGATTACATGACAGTCTCGTGATTAAAATTTAATTTGGAATTGTCTAGTCGTAGAATATATGCCTAATTGGGTGGACATGCCCAAAAATAGAGAATATATTTAAAATCAAAAAAGTTATATAAAAATACATATATATTATATACTATTATGTAAAATATGCAATAAACATTTATAAACACAGTGTAATTTTTAAGCTATATTCACTGCGATCTATAATGTGAAACAAGCTGTAACTTTTAAAAATTGAAATCAAACTTGGTCAGGTGAATGAAAAATGTTTTTTTTTTATAAAAAAGAAACTATATTTCTAAATTGAATGTGTCTGAAAGAACATCTTTTGGAAAATTCAATTTTGTCGAGTAAATAAAATTTGTAAATGAAAAACTTTCATTCAGTTGTTTACTCCAACTTTCTTGGCATTTATCAATAGAACATTGTAATTAAAAAACTTTGAACCAATACAATTCCTAGTCAAACTTTCTCTGCTTATTCACCGGCCAAGGAAACTTTAGCTCTTAAAGGATTAAAATTTCTTGTTCAACTTTCTCCTTCTGACTCACAAGAGCATTTTAACGGGCATCATAATTATACTCTGTGTATCTAAGTATCTAATAAAGAAACATCTTCTAGCTATCTTTAAAAGTAGGACAAGTTATTGATTCTCAGACAGTTACTGAGCACAGGTACGCTAAATTTAAGAAACAATAAAGTGAAAATTGCATGAGCTATTTTTTTTTCTTTTTTTTAACGTGAATGATTAGTAAAAGAAAAAAGGTGCCAGTCATTGTCAATAGATTCAATAACTGAATCTTTTATCCTGACTTAGGGCATACACTTGTGCTATTTCTAGACGTTAAAATGTTGTTTCACTGTGTAAAAACTTTTTATCTACTCTTATGTAGTACTTTAAAAATATCTTACTGTCAAAATGTATTTGTCTTGCCAAATCTACCTTCTATATACCCATATAAGAACGTCTTTACCATGAGAAAAATGTGGCCAAAGTAGAATTACCATTTCTTTTTTCTCACTTTATTAAATCACTCACTTGTCTTTCCTTCCTATAACTTCTTTGTGCCAAAAAAAAAAAATTGTGCTACTCGTGAAAATATTCTCTTACCGTAATTGAATCGACACTGTTATAAAAAAATAATAATAATAAATAGAAAAACCAAGACCTTTGATAAATAATATTTTATAAACTTCCTTTCTTTAAAAAAAAATTACTGTTATAAATAAAACTGATGAGAAACAAGTTTTTCTTAAAATATGTAATTTTTACAATCAACTTGAGAGAATATTTTTTCAAAAGTATATTATACAGGGTCGATGAAAATTGTAGTAGGAGACAATACGTCTTCCAATTTATCAAAAAAAAAAATTAATAATTACCTCAATTTACTTTGAGGGAAAGAAACGAAAAATAATACCAAAGGGCTCCCAAAATATGCAAAAAAAATGAAACTCCAATTACGAAGTAAATTTTGCACTTGAACCAAAAAAAAAATGTTCGAAGCACAAAGACTGATGCGTACGAAGTGAGACATTATTATTATTATACTGTAAACATTTGTATTATGAATTACTGTGAAAACTCGAATATGATATATTGTGAAACATTTATAGATATATTTCTAACACACGCGCAATTAAACAAAATTTCAATCGTCTTTGTCTATGGTTATATATTTTTATAGAGAAAAATGTATTTTTTAAAAAAACAATATCAATCTTTGTTGTTTTTTCCTTAAAAAAAATTTAGAAATAACTTTTAGGATTTTATATGAAAAAAATCGAGAAATTCTTGTTTCCTTGCGTGTGTGTAATTTATTTTATCGATTATTTTTTTGAAAAAAAAATCAAATCGATTTTTTTGTGCCAAAAATAATAGAAAGATTTAATAGAAAGAAACATTCTAGTCGTCATGTCATTTGTGATCAATTTGACATGAGATGGCTCTATATAAAGTTAATTTAAAGCCACATATTAATAGATTATATACAAAGTGTCTCCATTTTTTCAAAGTACCTACATTTGTTTTGACGAGTAAATTTTTAATGAATTTTCTCTTATTTTATTTTTTTTTGTCTTTTGGGACACTTTACAGTTGCAATATGTAAATATGATAACCATTTTGCAAAATCAGTTTTGCAAAAAATTCAAAGGAACAATATAAAAAAAAATACATAGTCCAAACGAACAGCTACGGATATCAAGATAATAATTAGTATGTAAGAGTTTCTGGAAGTTTTTTGAAATAAATATTAAAGAAAAATGAAGTTCAGAGAAATAGTGTTTGTCTCGTAGTGAAATAAATAAAAGGAACGATAATTTGCGAAAAATGAAATGAATTGAAATATAAAAAAAATGACGTAGACATATAGAGAGTTACAGAATATATAGAAAGAAAGCATAATATTGATTCTAAACTGGAAGAAAATTTATTTTATTCAAATAATTAATTCCCTGGTTGGTATTATATAAATATTTATACTTGTATTAAGTAATTTTTACTTACTTGAATCAAATAAAGTAATATACCGTATTTGAAACATTTTAAGTAAATATTTTCTTAATAATAAAGAAATTAATTATTTGAAAACCGAATAAATTTGTTTCCAGTGTCATTAGTTACAGAAGAGTAGATTAAAGCCGTTGTAACAGATGCGTTATATAACAAATATATGAAATAGATTAATGGTTTACGGTTTTTTGTGAATTAACTACTTATTATGAATTACGAGTGTACCACTGATAACGTTATGTTAAAAAGAAAAAAAAGATAAATAAAGAATTGAATTATATCTTCAAATTTATCGTGCATTTAAATTTACTTCAAGATCTTATTTTATTGAAACTTTATTCTGCATTTTATTATACAGTTGAATCTGGATAAGCAATTGTTTCAGGTTTCCATATTTTTGAAAATTTAAATACAGAATTATCTCTCACTTAATAAAAAAATTATGTAAAAATCGTAGTAGTAAAAAACTAAAAATTATTATAGTAAAAGGATGACACTTATCCAGGTTCGACTGTAATTACGAATACTTTAATTTTACCACATATATTAAATTTTATTTTTGTAGGTACATGCTTCATTTAAATTACATGTTTGATGCAATAATTGATGTAAGACATGATCCAAATAAAAGTCTATTTCTAAATTGATTATAATTTCCTAATACTAATATAATTTTTCTTTTCTTTTCAGGTCGATTGAAATGCCTCTTTTGCTCCCGGAAGTTTAAACATGAAGTGTCACTGGAATGTCACATGCGATCTGAATGCGGATCTTTATTTCACTGTCAAGGATGCGATTATACATCTCATCGTCTCAACTTGTGGTTAAATCATGTTAAAACATCAAAAAAATGTCGAATCCAAACTACATCTAATTCATCATATTCATTCGGTTAACAAACAGTCTAAAGCTGCAAAAATAATCAGTTTTACATTGCGATGATTTTGTTTAAAATAATTATATGCTCCCGTATTCAGCATAATAGTAATAGTAATAATAATAACCATTATTATACTAATAATAATATTAATAATAATAATAATCAATATTATACTACTACTACTACTACTATTACTAATAATAATAATAATAATAATAAACATTATTATACTTAGAAATAATAAATAAAAAAAACTAATAATAATCATTAGAATAATTATAACGATATGTTCACGATATGTATTCGGTAATAAATTTTTCAATTGATAAACTATTCAATAAATTATTATTCAATTAGTGCCATAATTTTACTATAGAATAAATTGATGACATTTTTTTTGCATATTTTCCTAAGTTTGATAATTTGTTAAATAATGATTTAAATTGAGCATATATAATATTATGTGTATATTATAATAGTATATAAAATTTATTATATAGATGATAGTTATTTAATGCGATGTAAATGTTAAGTTGTAGTTTAATGTTATTTTTTTCAAGGTCATTGTTCATTTAGCGTGCTTTTATGCTTTAATTATTATATGCAATTATTTTTTATTTTCTCTCGTCATCGTACATATGTTATTCTTTTTTTTTTCTTCAAGTTTTTTTGGTGGAGGTTTTCAATTCTAAATTTTAATTTATTTTAGATTCCAACCTGAAAATATACGAGTGTGATCGCTGTGGTCGAAGATACAAATGGAAGAACTCATTGAGTTGTCATCAAAGAGACGAATGCGGTCAACGACCAAAATATTTTTGCAAATTTTGTAATTACAAGACAAAAGTTAGATCGAATTTACATCGTCATGAAAAATCACATAAAAATTATTTGCGAAAACAAAAATATTATGAAACGATAAAAAACGAAGAAATATAAAAATTATCATCCAATGATGCGGGTATTTTTTTTTCTTTTACATGAAATTGTTGTTCTGATGATAATTTTGAATAATCATTTATGTATTATGTAAGACAGTGAAAATTTTCTTGAAAAATAAGAAAATAAAGTAATGTAAAAGTTTTCTTTCAGTGAAAAAAAAATTCTGAAAAGGAAAAATGAGATTTGATTTTTATTTAATTTTAGTTATGTTCTTGTGTGAAAGTTACACAGAAGGAGCGAATTTACCAAATTTTGATTTAAATTCTGTTTCAAGTCGTAAGTTATTGAAACAATTTACCAAATCTAATTTTTTTTGCAAATTGTACCCAAATGTATTATGAAAATTTGCCCATTAAACATTTCCATTATGTGTTTGTAATAAAAAATAAAAATAATAACGAATATTTTGGAAATAATTTGAATTCATTTTTCCTTGATTGTGACCAGTGTTTATTATTTAAAAAAATCTAGATTATAGATTATATTCCGAAAACAATTTTCTTTACTACGTAAGAAATGCCCTACTTTTTGTAAATAATTTCATTATTACATTATGGCCTTTTGTAATTGGTGAAGGAAGCAATACCAAGTTTCAATTTTTCATTGTTAATATTTTATGCATATTTGTTTAATATATAAATTCTTTTTGTAAATCACAGACTAATAATTTTAACCGTTTGCCCTAAGCTTAGCAATATTAATCTATATTAGATTAGATTTCTTGTATATAAAAATGAATTTATATATTTTTTCCGGAACTTTTGAAAAATTAAATGAAGGATTTTGAAAATTTGATTTGATTCTAATAAATAAAATTTTGATTTCAGATACAATGAACGTTGATTTCATGAGGAAGAGTACATCATCATTGTTCGTCTGTCCAATCTGTGGGAAAAGTTATGCTTGGAAGGTATCACTTTCGCGTCATCTTCGTGAAGAATGCGGATTGCCACCGAAAAACATTTGTTTTTGCGGAAAACGTTTTAAGCAAAGAAGCAGTTATAGACGTCACGTTGATACTTTACATAAGAAAATGTGAATATACACTACCCCTCATTAACACATGATGTGTTCAAAATTAATTGCACAACGAGAGAAGATTAATCAAGGCTGAAAGCTATGGACTTCAATTGAAGATTATGATCCTCGATGAAGACTGACACATCACTGAAGATAATTATAATCCTCTCCCAAAGAAATTTTCATATATTTTAGATGAAAACATCTAATTAATTATCATTATATACAATTGAGTTGTACTTTAGAAATGCAAATATGGTTCAATGCACTTTGAAACTAGTTCTATAAAATTTTTTCTTTTATTCAATAACGAAATGTTTAACAAAACTTACAGTTAATTTTACAATACTATTTTATAAAAATCTATTTTAATAAACATGTTCGAATAATCGATCTTTTTTACTATCCATATTTAAAATCATATAAAAGTGCCAATTTTAGTAAAACAAAAAATTTCCATTTCAGATTTGTATTCAATATATCATGATATTTTTTAGCCTTTTGTTTGAAGAATGTTTCTCTAAAAAAAAGGTAAGATTCATTAAATTCTTTATTACTACTAATAAATTATTGAAAAATTAGCTGAATTACTAATTATTTAGTAATTTAAACTTTTTTGTAATTTTGTTATTATTTCCATTATTCTACTTTCACAAAATTAATTTCAAAACGGAATTTTGTTTTAAGAGTGAATGAAATAATAACAATGGCAAAATTTTGTACATCCTCGCTTCTCCTAAATTAATATGTATATATTTATGTTCAATTAACATTATTAATTGTGTATGGGATTTTTTTTTTTAATTATTTTTACCTAAATAATGTATTGTTTCTAATATAATTTAATATGATTTCAGGAAATAAGAGAGTCCTCTTCACGTCAAGATTACGGAATAACAAAAAAAAATTCCCTTGTCATCAATGCGGGAGATTTTATGCAAGAAAGGACACACTTGGTCGTCACCTTCGTTACGAGTGTCGTCAAACTCCACAATATTCCTGCTTAATTTGCAAGAAAGAATTCAAGCAAAAATCCAACTATCGAAGACATGCAATCAACATTCATGGAGTAAATTTTTGAGGAATAAATATAAAATCTGTTTTTTAATTTTTTTGTTTCAAAAAGTAACATTTAATTTGTTCACTAATGTACTTTTTTTTGTTAATACAACAAAATTTTGCTAATAATTACGACTGACAATAAAGAAGATATTTTTTTACACGTGTCATTCTTTACTTTCATCGTCAAGGATCATCATTGGAAGATATTTTTTCATCAACATGAAGATTTTCAAAATTGTGACAAATGTCACATTTTTTTAAAAATAACAATATATATAATAAATTCTTTTACGCAACTATATAATAATAAAGAAAATTATATATCTATAATACTTCTCTTCTATATTTTTACTATAATCCGACTTATACTGAATAACAATTGAAGATATGCTAATTTGATAAATCTGTAAGGTAAGATTTAAATTGTAAAAAAAGAAATTGAAAATTATTCCATTGTTTCCCCATTTATAGGAAATTATTTTGTTTATCATTTTACGAAATATGATAAAAATTATAATCTCATTTTAATGATTAAGAAAATTAATATTATTATCCTGGTGCAAAAAATTTTGTCACAACGACATTGGAACAATAATCGGGCCAATCGATTTTGTGTTTTATTGTTGTTTTGACAAAATAGTTAAGGAGAATCATGAGAAAAAGAATTTTTGAACAATTTATTAATCAATATCAATTTGCGATATTTTTGGTAGTTAGTGTTTTTTTGAAAAAGTAGAATATTTTCGAAAGAATTACGTAAATGAACCATATTTTTTGCTTTAAATTTTATTTTGTAGATAATTTTTTTTTTAAATATCTCTTACAAAATTTTGATTTAATTTTAATGCACATTCAAATATTTTTCCTTGTTTTCAATTTTATTATTATTTTTTTATTATTATTAATTTTGAAATTTTTGTATCAAAATTCAGAAAACTCATTCTTATTCGCATGATCCTCATTAGAAAAAGATATTGAAATTTTTGATTTGAAAAATTTTCAAAATATTCAAACAATCCTGAAAATTTTGACATAATGTAATATTATTTCTTTAGATAAAATAAAAAAATTTTAATATGAAACTATTATCCTCTTGTAGAAACTTTATCAAGGATTAACATTGTTCCACCGTTCAATGAACTTCAAGAGAAGCCATTTCCTTGTCATCAATGTGGAAAGAGGTCCTACATGAATAAAGGCAGCTTACAGAGACATTTGGATGAAGAATGTCAAATTCCTATACCACGATATCTTTGCATTCTTTGTGGAAAAAGGTTTAGCCAAAAAGGAAATGGTACTAGACATGTTAGTACTGTACATAGTAATCATTGTTGCAATGGACTTAAACCTGGACATTTTATTAATAAGAATATTCGAGGAAAAAACACACATTTTCATAATGATTCAAATTAGTTTTGATGACATGAGGAAAGAAAATTTACTACTATTGAAAAATATCATTTAAAATACTGATAGCATATATACAAATTTTTTTTACAAATACATTGATTTTCTGGTATTACATAATTGAATTCATTTTAATGATTTTTTCTTTAATAATTACAGATGTTAATCAAAAGTCTATTTACAGGAAATTATGGTGTCAATATTTTAACTGATTTTTCAATTTAGTAATTTTTATTTTCTATTTTTAGGAAAATGTGAAGACTTCAAATTTGGTGTCAAGGGAGAATTATCTAAGGTTTGAATTACCAGATTTGAAGTCTGAGAAAAATATTTTTCGACAACAAATCAAATTTAATTATTGATAGTTGCGCAATTAAGATCAATTAAATTGTTTTGTTGTGAAAAGCAAATATTTTTCTCCATGCAGAATTAAAAATTAGAGTGACTGATTCAATGTGATTACATAAGAGATAATTGACTTTTGATTACTTAATTTTGTGATTCATCAATTTCGGTACCTTTTACTTGTGGTTTTGAGTAAATGCAATTTAAAAAAATCTCCTTAACATTCTTATGGTGTGCTTCCAATTTTATTATAAATTTTTATGTCCTTTTTTATATAGGTATGGCAAAACATAGTATAATAATAAGAAATATGGTGCTATTAGACATTTAAGAATTTTTTAATTGAATAGTTATTTAATATTTTTAATAATTATTTACCACTCAGAATTTTATAACTGATACACAGGCCAACGATGGTTCAAGTTGCTCTAATTTATAACAAAATCTAAAAATTCAATCAAGTTACCTTAAATTTTTCAATGATTTGAATTTTTAGTTTTCGAATTATAATATTTACACTGCACATTTTAACTGGAGGAAAAATTTTTTTTCCTTTTACTCTTCCACGAGTTGTCAAGGTATTTAAAAAAAATGAATCACAATGTAATGTAACAGAAGTTATTAAATTAATCAAAATTATTGTAAAAAAATAAAGTCAACGATTTGACAATATATAGAGATAAATTATCCTTTTTTTTTTATTCAGTAACTTTTGTTTGTAATATTCAAAGTAAAAATATATACTTGAAAGAAATTTTCATAAAAATTCTTGTAGATCACGAAAAATTAGGACATTTTATTTTCATTTACTGTCATCAATTATTCGCAAAATAATTAAGAATTGTCTATTTCTTCGAAAGTACATATTATTAGTCTGAAAAATAAATTTAATTTTCCAACGTTTTATCAAGAGTTACAAAAATTATATATTTTCTATACTTTATATAATTCTAAAGATTTATAAAAAAAGAATGTTTAAATACTTTTTTCTGTATTGTGAACAGCGAAATAATCAAACAATTTGTCTTGATTACAAAATTTGTAGTACAAAAATATTTGTTGTAAGTTAAGATATATACTACAATAGTTAAGAATGTTGAGATTAAAGTAATTTTTTATAGAAAAAAAAGGAAAGTAAATATTAGAAATGGTTCATAAGAATACATTTTTATGTACATAGATTAAATTTGTCTAGAATCTTTGATATTTTGTGATTATAGGTGTAATACTTTTTATATTTTACATTCAAAGGATATAGAAAAAAAAATGAACTGTTTCTAATATTTTTTTATTTAATATACTGCAACAAAGTATACGTATTCTCTATTCTAAATTTAAAATTCACATTTTATAGGTCGATTTTAAATAGGTATTTTAGATAATTTTAGAAAATTTAGTAGTTACGAGACTGAAATTATAATGAATTGTGGTAGCTGCGTTTTTTTTAATATCATAATTTTAATTTAGTTCTTTTAAAAACAATTATTGATTATTAATCATTTTTTCTGTGTGTGTTCTTCCATTTTTAGAATTTTTTTTATTATATAATTTCCGATAGTAATTTAGTTAATTTTCTGTGTTTGTCTCCGTTTTTTAGAAATTGTTTTTACAATAAATTAAATCAGTTTTTTACTAAATGTCACGAGGCAAAAAATGTAAAGAAAATAAATTGAAAATAAATTGAATTACAAAAAGAAGAATTCATTTATTTCTTACCTTTAGTTTTCTTTCACAAAAAAAAAAATTACAAATAGCGTTCATTTAAAGTCTTTTTTAAAAACGATTGTTCTTGTATCAATAAATGAAAAAGTTTATAAATATTAAATATTAATAAATTTCACTGAAAATCAAGTTTTTGATAACATAATAGAAAATAAATTATAAGTATATCTTTTTTGAAATTATTATACTTGTATTAATTATTAAAACATTCATATTGTAGAAACTATATTTTTCTTTTAAAATAAAAAGTACGATATTAATTATTTATTTTTCTCTTTTTTTTCATTTAAAATTTAGTAATTCGTGTCATTAGATGAATTTTCATGTGCAGTAATTATTTAAAAATTGTGATCAATTATTAACAAACGATTCCTTTTTCATTGCAGGTAGCAGAAACTATACAAGAAATAGGGTTGAGAAACCATTTCCCTGTTCAAAATGTAACAGATCATATTTGAATAGATCGACGTTAAACCGACACCTACGAGAAGAATGTGGAAAATTACCAACCTGGTTATGTCGATATTGTCAGAAAGCTTTCAAACAGCGCTCCAATTTCCAACGCCATGTACTTAATGTCCATGGAAATCTTCTGTAAAAAAAAATAATTTTTCTTCATTAGTTATTTTGATTAAATTAATTAAAAATAGCCTCAAAGGCAATTCTCATAAAAATTAATTTTTATTATTTGCATTTATCAATATTACATTGTTTAAAATTGATACAATTTTTATGCACTTTTAAACAGTGTGATTGAAAGGAATTTTTATGGTATTTTACACTCTTTTGATATTTTGTCATACAAATGTGCCATTTTTAGTATTATTATTAATATTAATTATCATTCGAATTTGCATTTGTGTATATGTAAATTTAGTGAACAGTAAACTAGACAAGTAGAATTAGTTTATAAAAATAAAATTATACAACGCATTGTGATAAGTAAAATTATAATTAAGAATAGAATTAAGATTATTTTGTACAAATTATGAAATTAAAAGAGCTTTCTAAAAGTGAAAATTATAAATATTATAAATATTGTATACCCTTCTTGTTTATTTATTGTTATATATTTTAGAAGTAAGATATAATATTTAAAAATTAACATTTTTTGTCAAACAAATTTTGTATTTTTGAATTTGTAATTTTTTAAATTTATTTCAATCTTTTCTTGTACATTCAGTATTTTTCATTTCTACATAATTTTTAATATAAAAGTGATGGCTTTTATTTTTATAACAAAGAAATAAATTTAAAACAGTTTTCTTTTGTCCTGGGAGATTATTTTTCTTTTACAGGTAAGGGAAGAGAGATTGGAACACCATTTTTTGGTACTCAGATGAGATAAACATAAGTGATATAAAAAAAACATGTGAATAAATTTCACCTGAATTTTTTTTTAGTATAATATTTATGTTTAATGCTTTAGTTTAACTGAAAAAATTTTTTAGTAACTAATTTATAATATTTATATTGAGAATCAGGTTAAAAATTGCAAGTTAACAAAACTGTATTTAGTCTGCATTAATCATAATTTAGATAATAGAGTCAGTTTTCTAAAAGTGTTTTAAAGTATTCTTTATCATTGAATGAAATATTTCTGGTAAATTTTATTAAAATGAAAATTTTACTATTATTTCCCAGGTGGTTATGAATACTTCAAACCAGTATGGAAGTGTGACTGTGGAAAAAGCTACAAGTGGAAAGAATCTCTCAGCTTGCATAGAAGAATGGAGTGTGGAATTTTACCGAAATTCCCCTGTTCTTTTTGTGGTAGAAGATTCAAGCACAAACATCATTTGAATAAACATCAAACCTCTATACATAAATATGAGATGCAATCATCTTGTTAATAAAAGTATATAATCTTTTGAACTATCATCTCTCTAATTATTTCTACACCAGACACTAATTGAGGGCATGTGATAGCTTTACTTTAATGTCATTATTATTATCGATTTGGAAGTAAATTTTTCAGCAAAAATTTTCTTTCTAAGCAAAACAATGTTTAGTTAAGATAATAAGACATTAAAGGATCGATTGATGATTTTAAAATTATTGTTTTCTTTTCAAAAATAATTTTTCTGTTATTTTGAAATAAAAATAAAAGACTTTTAATTTCGATTCAAGATATGTATAAAATTAAAGTAATAAATTAATTTTGATGTATATTAGAATGTTACGTCTGGTATATTAACAAGTACTTTGTTTAACATTAACAAAATTTGAGCTTGTTAAGTTTTCATATGTAATATTTGTAATAAAGGAAAAATAAAAATTTACTATATTATTTATAAATTGATTTTGTATGAATGTGTCTTTTACTGACAAAAGTGTTTCTTTTTCAGACCCTATGAAGAAGCTGTGGGTCTGTTTCCAATGTGGTAAGAGATATTCGTGGCGAGGATCACTTCAAAATCACCGTCGCGTTGAGTGCCAAAAAGAACCAACCTTCTGTTGTCCTGTGTGTGGAAGAAAATTCAAACACAAACATCGATGGCAGTCCCATGCAAAGTGCATGCATCAGTTAGATTTAATTTAAATGAAACATTTTTTTCAAATCACAAAATGTTTTTTTTTTTATTAAAATTCATTCGAAGTATTCTACCTATATTTTTATGTATTAATTTTTTAAGTTCACGTGTAGTCTCTTTAATTCAGTTTTTAATCTGAATTTGTTTGTGGGAAGATTCCTTTATTGAGAGATTAAAAGGGAAAATTTAAAAAGAAATTGTTATTTTACAATCCAAAAAAATATCTTTTATTTTGAAAATATGAAAAATTTTTTTACACTTTTTAGTCATTTAGTTTTTATTTTCGTGAATATACCTGATAAATATTTCACAATTTAATTATAACAAATAAAAAGAATTTTGTTATTTATTTATGAATGTTTAATGTGAAAAAAAATTTTCTTTTTTTCAATTAGTAAATTATGTATACAATTTTTATATGTTCGATTTATAAATTTCCACCAACATTATACTATACGTCAAATTTTGTACATTGTACATTATGTGTGATATTATAATAATATGTTGTCTCAAATTCCTAATAAATGTTAAAAGTTTTGAAAATAAATTTTTTAAAAATAACATATATATATATGTTAATTTGAGTGTGCCTTCTGTTTGGAGAATTAACAATTTTCATTTGTTTTTTTTCTCTTTTTTTGATTCGAAGAGTTTGTTGTGTTTTAATATAAAATTGATTTTTCAGCACTTCATATGAGGATTTGGACTTGTATGCAGTGCGGTAAGCAGTATCATTGGAAAGACTCGCTAAATAGGCATATACGATTGGAATGCATGAAAGAACCATCTTTTTTATGTGTACTTTGCGGAAGAAAATTCAAACATAAACATCGTTTGGAATCTCATACAAAACTTAAACATTATCTTTAAACATAATAATAAAAAAAAATAATATATAAATTAAATTTTTTTATAATTTATTAAATTTTATTTAAATCGTAATTTATTTATTCATTCCATAAAAAAATTGTGATAATTTTTAAATGTATCATGTACTGCGGTTGTAATTTAATATTGAATAAAGAGAAATTTTAATATTTTAATGAACAGTAAAAAAATAATTATAATGATAATATTTTGTTCATCACAGTGAGAAGAAGTTTCAATTTATAAT